>CATIWJ010326974.1:0-11252 GCA_949640765.1 Croton laevigatus | reverse complement strand
GACATTATATAATACGTATACCAGAAATTCAATAGGCAATTTTCCTTTTTGAAGCTAGCCAATAATAGACAATTTAAGAAATAAGCAATAAATATCTTAATTGGTTTTTTCCCTACAATGCAATTCGATATATCTACATATTTAATGAACTCGACCAATTTGTTGATATATATTTCACTAAAAATTTTTATTTACATGTTCTTATCCAGAGAAATTTAATTTCGTTGTCCTCATAAATTTTTTTCACATATAAAATTGGTAATATTAAGGTATTGTTTTGTTAGAAACCTACTTCCATGCAAATATACTTTTCAGAAAGTTTCAATTCCTTAAGTGAGTTTATTTAAAATGCCATTTTCCTTTAAATTCCATTTTCCCTTCAATTTTTCTTTAAACCAAACATTTCAACTTCCATAGATGTAGGCTACTTCCATGAAAGTTCAACTTCCTCTCCAACTTGCCCCCAACCAAACAAAGCCTAAGTTTAATTATTATTTGATAGAAGATTATTGCTTAGTTTAAGGAAGTTTAGTTGAAGTAATCCTTTTTTTACCTATTGATGAAAGATCAAATGTGTACTCAGTTTCTTCTTAGTTTTATAGGAAAGGAAAAAACTTGCCAACAGACGATATTAATCTTTTTTTTTTTTGAAAGGCTACACACAGTATAATCAAATTTTGATGTTTTTAAATATTAGACTATTTTATCCTTTTTTCTTATTTATTTATTTATTTTTTTCATTCCTTATTGGATTGGTGCAATACACATTCAATCAAGTTGATTTTTTCTTTCTCCCTTCCCAAAGCTCTTGAACCTGCCAGTCACTCAAATTAAATAATCCAGTTTACATTTCTTAGTTATTCTCAAAAATTCGTCAATTTAATGATATATATATTTTTGTATTCATAAATCCAAATGTATAAACACACCAAACTTTGATTCATTTTGTCATCCTAACAGAAACTTCTCCATTTGTTATCTCTTCTATGTTTCTTCTTTCTTCTTCTGTCCTGTCGGTCGCTGCTCGAAATGATGCATGCAGTAGCCGAAGAGGTAGAAGCTCTTTTCTGGCTTGTTAATATTCAAAATTTCTAGCTCTAATCTAACAACTTGGTCGGAGACATGGTTTGTACAAAAATATATACTACGTATACCAGAAAATCAATAGGCAATTTTACTTTTTGAAGCTAGCCTATAGACAATTTAAGAAATAACTAATAAAATCTTAATTGGTCTTTTTCCGTACAATGCAATTCGATAGATCTACAATTTTTAATGAATTCGGACCAATTTGTTGGAAAAAAAGCACCCAGATAAATATTTCACTAAAATTTTCGATTTACATCTTCTTGGTTCTTATCGAGAGAGTGATTTGAGTTCGTTGTTGTCAAAATTTGATTTCACGGATAATTGGTAATATTAAGTTTAATTATTGTTTGATAGAAGATTATTGCTTAGTTTAAGGAAGTTTAATTAAAGTAATATCTCAATATTATTTAATCCTTTGTTGCCTGACCAACATATTAACGTGTAATCAGTTTCTTCTTAGTTTATTGGAAAGGAAATAACTTATCTACACATTTCAAATTTGATTGTGTTGATGGGATATGAAAGTGGATTGGTTGCAGGGTTTTCTTTGGGTAATATTGTGTTTCAAATTGGAAAACCAGAAATGTTTGTGTCAAAGTTTGAAGCTATGGAACTGAAAAAGGCCAAGAGGAAAATCAATCCTGCAAAAGGTAGAAGAAGGAAATGCTCTTAGCTAAGTGATTTTGCAAAGAATCATTATGTATTCATTGTTATTGTCAGAGCTTTCATCTTTGCCGGAGTTGTAAGAGAACCTTTTTTTTCCTGATCCTGAAGTAATTGCATAATGGTAATAAACTGCATGTAAATTACGTGTAAACCACTTCTATACAATATACAAACTTCTTGTAAACTATCGTTTTCTCATTTTGATGGTTTTGTTTCTAATCACCTTTTCTACAATTAAATTTTACTGTAATTTGAGAGTTCTAGTACTAACTAATTTGTATTTAATTACTTCGAGATTGTCGCGACATGTAACTTGTAGTACTAACTAATAACGGTTATCAACATATAAGGCATCCAATGACTCTTTACTGCTTAACTAATAGTCAATACTAATTTATTTATTCTTTCGAGTTACTAGCTTAAATAATTTCATGCATAAATGCATTTGGAATACAAATATATGCACAATATTATGTTCTTCGATCATGTATATAAAGTTGTTTCTGTTATTCGAATTGGACCTAATGAACGACGTGAATTAAAGTTAGAATTTTTTGTAGTAAGGGCTAATTCTATTGGAAATCTTCAATAAAATCAGTTGTGAGATTCGACCATCAAACTATTGATTCCTTAATAGCTTTCAAATGGGCATCAGACAATTGTCTAATTGAAAATTAATTATCTTCGAAACTGATTCTTTAAAATGGGCATCAAACTCATGCACTTGATCATGGAAAATTTTTTGGCAAATTTTTTCAATTTTTTACGTTTCCATTTATAGTAAGTTTTGTAATTGTTTATTATTACTACCTCCAGTTTTTTCATTTCTTTACTTTTTCTATTTTGGCAAATTTTTTCAATTCTTTATGTTTCCATTTATAGTAAGTTTTATAATTGTTTATTATTATTTCTTTATTGGTATTTGTGAAAAAGTAAAGTTTATAAAGGATTAGTAATTGTTTAAGGTTTTTTTTTTTTTTGATAATTGATTGTTTAAGGTTTATAAAGGATTAATAATTGTTCATTATTATAGTGTATTATTATTGGTGATTTCTTGGTATTTGTATTTTTAGGGTGTAAAGAAATGAAAAAATTGGAGGTAGTATTTCTTTATTGGTATTGGTGAAAAAGTAAGGTTTATAAAGGATTAGTAATTGTTTATTATTATAGTGTATTGGTATTGGTTATTTCTTAGTATTTGTATTTTTAGGGTGTAAAGAAATTAAAAAAATTGGAGGTAGTATTTCTTTATTGTTATTGGTGAAAAAGTAAGTTTTATAAAGGATTAGTAATTGTTTATTATTATAGTGTATTGGTATTGATGATTTCTTAGTATTTGTATTTTTAGGGTGTAAAGAAATGAAAAAATTGGAGGTAGTAATATTATTGACTGTAATTGGTACTTATAAATGTGTTTCCTTGGTGTTTGTATGCTTTGGAAGCATTTTCTTATTGATTTTGATTCGTTTTTTCATTTCTGGCACTTAAATTGGAGCTACAATATTTGGTTCTTGAAAGTCTTGTCATGGATCTGGTGGGATCTCGCAGATCCGGCGACAGTGAGATTCCATATAGCGTTGTTTTTTATCACCATAATTTGTTCATGGTGGTTTCTATTGGGTTGTTGGCTAGGATGTTGTTGGATGGTAAGAGGGACTCTGTTTTCGAGAAATCCTGGTAGGGATTTGCTATTTGTGTTGTTGTTAGGTTCCTTTAATAAAATTACGAGAGAAAATAAACCAGCGCAGAAATAAATTCCAACATACATAAGATTTATGTGGTTCACCTTAACTGTTTAGGGCTACGTTCACAGGACAAACTCCGAATAATTCTTTTACTATCAAAATAGTAGGCATACAAAGAGTTGATTCAAAATAGTGGTATTTCAAGTTTTTCCCAAAAACACCCCAACAATATTTTCTTCACCCTAATATTAGGAACCCTTTCTTAAAACTCTCTCAATCTCTATACACAATGTGTTTACTCACTCATTGCCACCACCTCTCTCCCTTTCTCTGCACTCTCAAATGCTGGAGAAGCCCCTCTATTTATAAGGTCAGAAATATGTGTGAACACAATCCATCATTAATTAACATTGGTGGTTCAAATTGGAGTAGGTCTCTTTTTTACAAATTTGGCTGGATATTCAACAGTGGTTGCAGATTGGCTTCTGTTCTGATCGGAGCAAGGCGGGCTGTAGGCGTGGTTGAACCGTTGGCATCTTCGGCTTTCACTCAGTCATCGTTGCTGAGCCCTGAAATGCAGGGTCGAATTCCGAGCTAAGGTTGTCCATCTGTTATTTCCATCCTAACTCTGTTTATAATTTTTATTAATACCTAAATTAACCCTAATAGATAGCTTCAACAACTTCATCATTTTTTGAATGAAAAACAAAGAAGCGTTGCAGAACCAAGAACATCGTTCAACCTTGCTCGCTGCACTAGCCAACTTTTTTTTTTTTTTGCCTTTAATTACCCTCAAGATTTGAACCCAAGACTTTTTGGTCTTTGGTGATTTATTTCACCACCAAGCCAACCCCTTGGGTTCACTAGCCAACTTGAATGAAGCTAGCAAGAAGAGTCTAATATGTCAAACATTAGGGAAAAAATAGTAACTTTCTATGGAAAATTACACTTTTATCCCTAGGCTTTTATTGAACCTATTATTTTTTCCCTGCATTTTTTAAAATAGACTTTTTTCTCTGTATTTTATTTCCGTCGAATGATTTTGTCTTTCTGTTAAATAATCGGCAATTTTCTGTTAAAATCGCTCACAAATGACATATTTAACCCTGAGATTACATTATTTAGCCTAATTAGTATTTTTTTATTATAACTATATATTATTATTATATTATTTTGATAAATAAAAAAGGAGAATTAAAAAGCAAAACGGGAGAACTACCCATCGATTCACACAAACCAACAGGAACATCGCCGACGATGACCAAAAGCAGTTGGATGTGCTTATGGGGCCGTGCAGAAAACGATGTCGTCAGTCCTGCTGCTTCTTCATCTTCTCCGCATTCATCGAAATATAGAATAGTCATAGAAATCTCAAAAGAACAGAGATAGAACCAAAGCAAATTAAGCAAGAACACAACATTTCAGAACACAACTACTGGTTCAAGAGAATTTCATCATCAAATCTTGATTTTAAAGAACAATGATTTGAAACCTTTGAAAGAAAGTAGAAACCCAAAATGGCGAAAATAGGAATCAAGGGAAAGAAAATTGCAGAGTCCAAACGCAAGGTTTTTAAAATTTTCGAATGATTTGCTTTAATAGATTTTTAAAACTTAAAAGGAATAGACAATAAGCAAAGCATATGTAAAATTTTGCCGGTCCTGAATCTTCTTCATCTCTGCAAAAACCACATCCAACTGCTCGCCGATTTGGAGTTCACTTTTTTTTTTCTTAATAAAAATAATATAATAATATATAATTATATTAACAAATAATAATTAGACTAAACTATATAATTCAAGGGTTAAATATGTTATTTATGAGTTATTTTAACTGAAAATTGCAATAGCTGATTATTAAAGAGAAGGATATAATTCATTAAAAAAAAAGGGATATAATTGTACAACGAAAATAAAATATAGGAAAAAATGTTTATCTTAAAAATGCAAGAATAAAATAGTAAATTAAGTAAAAATCTAAGGATAAAAATGTAATTTTTTTATATATATTTTCAATATATATATATATTTTAAGAAATATATTTCTAATTTTTTCAAAATTTATATTATAAAATTTTACTGTAAATTATTATGCGTTAATATTTTTAGGCATTAAATAAAATTTTATTTGTGATATTAAATCTAAATATTATATATTAAATTCTAACAATTTTTTATAGTATTGTAAGAATATAAATAGAATTAAAATAATTTTTAAAAAATGTTTGGGAAAAAGACTACTCAGGACGTCAATCCCACATCATAGAAAAATAGTAGTAGTAGTAAAGCTTATATATATATATATGGACAATTGCACACGGTTTACTGAAGAATAGTATTAGTAAAGCTTATATATATCATATATGGCCAATGACACATGGTTTAACTAGAACAGAGTACACCTCTTGATTTTTCATTTTTTTTTAATATTTTTATCCATTAGATGTTCTTTTTTAATTTCGAAATCAAATACAGGAGGCCACAAAAATAAAAAATAGCTCTATATTATAATTTTTAAATGACTACAAACTCAACGGTACAAAACAGTTCTATGTCTATTTTTTCGTACACACTTTTTTGAAACGGAAATGGTAGAAGTCTCCAAGAGAGACTTTCGAGACTTTGACTCTTTTTTTCTTTAAATAATTCGAATGGATTGTTTATACATAGTCCTGAGATCAAATGCAGTGAGTTTCCGTTTTCAAATTTTGGTTCTGTTTTGCAATTAAGACAGAAAATAATGTATACCATTGAATGTAATTGTATCCAATTTATAATACAAAGCTAAAATTTAAAAATGTGACCAACTGTATTTGATCTTGAGCTTCTGTGTAAACAATATATCGGACTATTTAAAAAAAAGAAAAAAAAATTGAAAGTCTCTTGAAGTCTCTTTTCGAGATTTGTAGCCAAGTTATTTTCGAAAATTGTAACCTACTGTAAGATTTTGTATATTAGTACAGATTATACAAACAGATAAAAATTAAAAAAGACTAAAAGAAATGGCAAAAAGTGTACCATGGTACACTGTCCAACTATGGGTAATTATCCTATATACAATTTGGCAACTAACAAAGGACAGTTGGGCTTATGGCATAAAACCGATCTATTTAATTAGAGATGAGACTTGCTGCTAAGTCAGTCGAGGGTAAACCATGTGAACGGGGTTTAGCAATTTCTCCGACCAACTGGTCATTGCCTTGGTCACGTGGATAGGAATTTAAAGGTTAGAGTTAGACCAACACTTCTTATTTTATGTTTTTTACTTTGGTTAAAGACTTCTTAAGTTAAGAACAATATATGTTCATTTCATTGACCCACATTTTTTGTACCATATATAGGTATTTAATTATTTAAGTTGCTGTTTGTCAAAAGTTAAATCATTTTATAGGGAGTGGGAAAGAATGAGCCGCCTAGTAAAATATAAGATTGGATAATATTCTCCTTGTTAACTCAGATTTTTAGGATGAGTTAAATCCAATTTTAATACATTGTAGTCTTTTTTTTTTAAATAGCTACTCTACAAAAAGTTTTGCCGAATACACCTCTAATGTGTTTGGAATAATTACTTAAAAGTAAAAATTCAAATGAATTTCCCAGTTTTAAAATTTATTAATATTTTTACCCTATATATATAGTAATATTAAACTATATTATAATTAAAAAATTTTCAATTATTTCCGAACCATTTTCTTTTTTTAATAAAAATAAATAAAGTTATTGACTTTGATAACATCGATGATGATGATGATGTTAAAAAAAAATTATCAGGGCAAAAATTTGAAAAAAAAAAAAGGAAAAGAAATAAGGGTATACTCATTAATTCTTGATGAACTAATTTTTGTTGTCTATCTTAGCTAAATGCGTATCTTCAGTCATGTTGAAATTTTAAACTTTATGAAGTATTAACACAAGGATGGATTATTATAAAATTTTAGTGCTCAATGTTGGATGAAAAAAATTCTAAAATTTACAAAATGCATCCTTTTATAAACCGCTAAATAGATAAATGCACTTCTAAACTTTACATACTTTTTGGGGTTTATTATACAAAAACGGGATAATTTTTTTTTTAAAAAAAAATTTGACATAGGCATAATATATATATATTTTTTTTATATAGACATATATATATATATATGCATCCAATTAGTATGTTAATAATTAGGGGCATTTGGTTCGTGCATGAAAAATGGAATGGAATCAAGAAAGAGATACAAGGAGAAAGGAAACAAATCACCTTAAATACTCTTGCCTATTTAGGTCTGTTTTACAAATAAAATAATTTGCCCCTTGATTCCTTTTATGACTGTTTGGTTTGAATCAGAAATCAACCACCACCAAACCCATCTCCTACCCAAACCTCTAATGTATTTTTAATAAAAAAAAAAATTCTAAAAATCACTCTTGATGAAGAACACAAAGAACTGCTGTTAAGAAATCGAACCAATTGAGGCGAGGGGCTAGTTGTGCAACTGGTTCTCACCGTTGCTAGCCGTTCTTCATGGTGAGTCGAGGTTGACGCGCAAGGGTTGCACGACCACCGTTGTCATAATCTGGCACTGTGGCGGCTAAGGCTTCTCTTCCACGAAGAAGAAGAAGTCTACCCATATTGTGTTTTGATTTTTTTTTTAATTTTATTTAAAATTTAATTTAATTACTTTTAATTTTAAAAGGACTAAAATTTTATGTTATCCAAAATGTTTGTTTTAATTTTAATTACAAAATTTTTATTATTTTAATAATAGTACGGGGAATGTGAATATAAAACCATTGGAATATGGAGAATCAGTCTAGACTTTAGAGTAAAGCCAAAAAGAGAAAAAAAAAAGTAAAAAGAATGAATAAATTGGCCCAACAAATAATTTTTAAGGAAATCAACTCATTTCATTTTCTTGCCTCTCTTGCCTTGTGGAGAGGGGTTTATAAAAATGGAGTAATTATATGTCATTGAATTTTTTGCATATTCTACAATTTAATCCCTAATATTATATTTTTGAACCAGCATTTTCTCCTGTTGCATTTTCTAGTCCTTACATTATGACGATAAATTCACGGGAAAAGTCAGTTTTGCCCATTTCTTATCTTTTGGTTCTTCAACTTACCATTTTCCTTCATAATAACCAAATTATTCAAGGAAACGAACAACATTCTAGAATAATCAAAAAAACATTTTTTTCTCATAATAATATCAAAATTTTCTAGGAAACCAAACGAAAATCCAGAATAATCAACATGCATAACTTCATAAAAACTTAAACATGCAATCCATTTACATAAATTCATAAAAAAATTAGATATACAACCCTTTCAAAAAATTCATCCAAATTCAACTCACATTGAATCTTCCTTCAAAATTAGATTTAACATCCATGGCAATGTAAGTTACCTTGAAATATGTGTGAGGGGTGTTCATGTTCATTTTTTGGG
Organism: Croton laevigatus; assembly: GCA_949640765.1. Lineage (NCBI taxonomy): Eukaryota > Viridiplantae > Streptophyta > Magnoliopsida > Malpighiales > Euphorbiaceae > Croton > Croton laevigatus. The sequence goes on along the minus strand of CATIWJ010326974.1, from coordinate 2,383 downwards.
TTGGTTTGATGTGTTAGAGTTAACTGAACCTGAATTAATGGTTTGACTCAAATACAAATTGAAAATAGCAAAAATGTCTCTATTTCAAAATTTTATTTTCATTTAAACCCTTTATTTCAAATGTTGGATATTATTTATAACACAACTTTGCAATTTTGGTATTTTAACAACAAATTTAAAATGAGGGTATTTTTAAAGGATAAACATTTAGGGTGTGAGGAGCACCTCCACGTTGTTTTTTTTTTCTCTTAATTTTTGTTTTATTTTTTTTTCAAAACAAGTATTACATTGTATCTACGCAGTTCCGAGATCAATTCCAATAGGTTTTAGTTTTCAGAATTTGACTTTGTATTATTAATTTCAAAAAATAAAAAAAATAAAAAAATTAAAACTGTTAAATTCAAAAGTTGTAACTATTTTTTGTGGAATTATTAATACAAGCAAAGTTCAAGTATTAATTGGTCACATGCTAAGTTTAGACATATGAATTTGTATGCATGATTATTTACACACATAAATTTATAAAACCTTAAATAAATTCACACCTTACCCCACACACACATACATATTGTCACATTTCTCTATCTGCCTTATTTTCCGGTTTCTGAAATTTCCACAAAAATCTAAACAGGAATGAAAATTACCAATTTCTGTAATTGGAATCTCTCTTATTTGAGTTTTTGGTCTTTGGAGTATATTGAGGTGCATGCAGCTAATTTCTTGACGACTTACTTCGAGGATTTTTCTTCTTCTAGGAATTGACTAAAGACTACGTCCAAATTTGGAATAGTACACAAAAACATTTATGTCATAATTTTGATACGAAAAATTAAATTTGTAATTGCTTATATTTTATAATATAGAGTAAATTATTTAGAATTGGGACTCTTTTTTTTTTTTTTAATCTTATAATTAAGTGCTGATAATCCAACAAATGATTAAAAATAAATAAATAAATAAAATAAAGATTTAAAAGTTTTGGATAGAGAACTATAATCATTCTCCAAGAAAAATTGTAGTGTATGTCTGAAATTTGGAGAAGAAAAATTCTCCAACAAATGTTTTTTATCTTATAATTAATTGAGTGCTTAAAATTCTTGTGTGTGTGAAACTTTTAATTGATTTTTTTTTTGATTATGCCATCAAGAGTGTGAATAGGTCACCAGTTTAGTCATCATAAAATAACATCAAATTTATTATTTATTGAGATAATTTTGTTCCATCTCTTCATTATAAAGAACCTCAAATCCATTTTAGACAAACCACTCATCTCATTGTTTCCTTCCTTTCTAAAACAAGCTATGCCGCTTTCCTTAGTTAAATTAATCTCCTTGTTTCTCTTTATCACTTTTTTATTTTTTCTTCTTTCTTTTCCATTAGCTTCTTCTTCTTCTGTTGGTTCTTTTCAAAATGCAGTAGCAGAAGAAACTGAGGCTCTTCTTAGATGGAAAGCCACTCTTCATAACGATTCCCACTCTATTCTTTTCTCATGGAATAAAGCGCATTCAAACTGCAACTGGACTGGAATCTCTTGCAATAAAGCTGGTAGCGTTACCAATATCACCATTAGAGATTCCAGTTTAGAAGGAACGCTTTTCAGTCTTAGTTTCTTGTCGTTTCCGAATCTCATTCACCTTGATCTCAGGAACAATTCATTCTATGGTTCCATTCCCTCACAAATTGGTAACCTTTCCAAGCTAAACGTGCTCGACTTGTCTTACAATAATTTCTCTGGAAACATTCCGTCGGGAATAGGCTCACTGAAAAGTCTTAGCATTATTGCCTTAAATATGAACAGTTTAAATAGTAGCATTCCTCAAGATATCGGCTTGCTAGCTTCACTTAATAAGATTTATTTGCATGTAAATGATCTCTCAGGCTCACTCCCAGCTTCCACGGGGAATTTAAGCAAGTTAGTTTATCTTCAACTTTCTCAAAATGCACTTTCAGGTTCCATACCACCTGAACTCGGAATGTTGCCTTTTCTCTGGATGCTTGATATTTCATCAAACCAACTTACTGGTGCAATTCCTGCATCATTGGGAAACCTAACCCAAATGGTATTTCTTTATCTTTATGGTAACCATCTCTCTGGTTCCATCCCCAAGGAGTTAGGATTATTTAGATTTATTTCCGACCTTCAACTTCTGGGGAATAACCTTACTGGTTCGATCCCAGCCACTATATGGAACATGACCAGCTTAATTACCCTCCTTTTGAGTGAGAACAATCTACTTGGTTCCATACCTCACCAACTCGGAATGTTAAAATCACTTTCCGGCATTACACTAAATAAAAACAAACTTTCTGGCACGCTCCCTTCAGATTTGAGCAACCTCACTCTCTTAACTAATTTACAACTGTATGAAAACAATTTTGAAGG
>CATIWJ010326945.1:0-10873 GCA_949640765.1 Croton laevigatus | reverse complement strand
TTTGCTTTTCACCAATACCAATAAAATCAACTTTTCACCAATACCAAAACAAAAATAATAATAAACAATTACTATCCTTCTAAAAAACTTACTTTTTCACCGATATCAATAAAAAAATAATAATAAACAATTACAAAACTTACCATAAATGGAAACGTAAAGAAATGAAAAACACACTAAAAAACGGAAACGTAAAGAACCTGAAAAAATGGAGGTAGTATTTGTCTATGAAAGTTTTTACATGTTAGTATTCTTAATTAGGTAGGAATTTATTTTAAGAGGCGATTAATTTTAAGAGTCGATTAATTCTAGTAGCTTAAAGTTGTGATTTGTTATAAATGAATTAAATACATTAATAGGCAAAGTATATATTTTTTTTCTTAATAAATCTATCAAATATGATAATCTTTAGTCTCAAAATAACTATTTTGCAAATGGTACGTTTTGATTTGAATTTTTGTTGTAGGGTTGAGCTCTGCTTGATCCAATTGTTAACCCTAAGCTTTCTAGGGCTTATGTAGACGCTTTGAGAAAACTGGGTCACAATTTGGAGAATGTAGCTAGACATGCCAAATGTGTTTTATATATGGAAATAGAGGGCTAGGAAGACTTGCTTCTTTCTATTTTGATTCCCTTGAAACATTAAATTACCCAATATGGAGATATTGACTGTAGATACAAATATGATTTGTTCAAATAACTCATTAACAAAGATGGTCAATAAGAACTTGCAGAAAGCTGGCTTGAGATAATGGTCAACCAAAGTTGCAGAAATTTGGAAGAAGAAGAAAAGGTGAGAAAGGATGAAGAAGAAGCGGTTGGAATAGTGACGAGTGGCGTGCCTTATGTTAGATTAATATATACGCTTTGTTAAAACTGTTACATATGGTGCTCGTTTATATATTTTTATAAGTTTAGGGGCTTTAAAACACTATTAATACACCGAGAGGTTAATGTAAAAAACATGTATATTACAGGGGCTTAATAATGTGTTTGGCCCTTTTTATACAGTACTACTACTATTGTATGAGGTTGGTTTCTTTCTTCTATATTCTTTTTGGAGCTCTGCTGAATTCCAAATATTTAACTAATCACATGTATATATATTAATCTGAATTCGAGCACTGTAGAGATCGATGGCAATTTTTCAACTTAAATTTTTCCATAAACAATATTAAAATTCGAACCACCAATCTTATTTAAGAGTAATATAATAATTGGTATTTCTTTTCTATTCTAATAATATAATATATAGATTTTTATATTGGTGGTGGGAGTTAATATTTCCATCCACTTCTAAATGATTGGTGTGTGTACGACTTAATAATAAAATTAAACAAGAGAGAATGTGAATATATATATATAATTTTAATTATTTTTAAATAACTTGTAAGTGGAAAATACACTTTAAAAAAATTCAATAAATTATATTAGTCAAAAAATAACTAAGAAACAAATTTCACTAATTAATAAGCAAAACAAATACCCTTTTAATATTATTACAGTCTGTATCTCATACAAGACTTATATATTGAAATAATATCACTCACGAAAAATAGTTGAAAGAAAAATTATAATATCGATAAAAAAGATTAGCATGTAGAAATATTGATATCAAAGAATGACAATTTATCATAGCTTGGTTGAGATGGAATCAGTGTTGTAGTCAGGATGTGGTCTGGGAGAGGGCTCGGGGAAGACTGCCTGCAAGGTAGACTAGTGGCGACGGCGGGCACGACTTCTGACTTCAAGGCCACCGGTGACGTCGTGTTGCCTGAGCCTACACTAGACCAGGCTTGATATATTTTTTTTTTCCCTTTTAGTTACCATTAAAAGGGTTTGACCAAATTTAATATTAATGTGTATGAAATATGTACATTAACATCATATTAGTCTAATTTCATACACATTAACATCATATTAGTCTAAATTTAGTCAAATAACTCGGTAATCCACCTTTATATTAGTCTTAATTTTTTTCATATTAGAATTCATCAAATAACTCCACTCGTGGTCTCTTTTCACTATCTTCACCAACACTTCTTCCACTAACACCCACTTTTATATTCTTCCTTTCTATATTATTAGGATTTCTAATTTTTGAAAAATATCTTTCCATCTTCCCAAACCAAAAGAAAAAACAACGATACAAATATTTAATTCTCAATTTGAATTAAATAACTCCTAATTTTACAAATCAAAAGTCATTTCAATCTAAAATTCAACTTCACAAATTAAATTCATAAACCAATTGACTATAAATTCACTAAACTACATTCAAATTTCAAATCGGAATCCACATATAATTCATAAATCAATTGGAAAAAAAAAACTAAACCCTAACATCTAATTTTCTATAATTTCATAAATTCATAATAAATCCTAATATAAATTACATAATACACATTCAAAATTCAATTTCACAAAAATATAACCCCCTAATTAACATTTAATTGTACACTAATTTCATATAATTAATAATTTCTATTTTCTAAACCCTATAATAATTTAACAATAGCAATTAACAAATAAAAGACTACAAGTATAAAAGTTACCTTTAGGAAGTCCGGCAGCAGCAGCATCGGAGTGGCGGCAACAGTAAGGCAGCAGCCAACGAGAATCTCTTAGTCTTAGTCGATCTCTTCTTCTTTCTTTCCATTTAGCACTGCACTTGGAGTTGGAGAAAAAGGCTGTCTGTAGTTTTCTTAACGATTTAAATGTATTTTAATTTTAATTTTTTAAATTTTTAATATTTAAAATGATGTCATTTTGATCTTTCATAAAAAAAATTTAAATGAAATGGTGTGTTTGAATAAACCTCCTATCCTAACCTATTTTCTTTCTTTTGCCTCTGTGTTTCTATAAGTACCTCCCGCCGCACTCCTCCTCTTGTCCTCCATAATTTCTGGCGAGCCACAACCCAAGTAGGGGCTCAGCTCCTCTTCCCCTACAAGGACTTTTGGTGACAAGGAGGGGGGCTCGAGATCCCGCCAGACTAGACTGACTACATCCTGGTTGGAATAGATTTGGAATAAAGTGTCACTCTTGCCCCTTTCCCCTCCATAATATTAAACAAAATTATATTATTTTGCTAATTTTTTTTACACTAATTTGCATTGCATCGGTTTAAGACGTTTGGAGTAGTTCAATCAAAATTTCAATCATTGTAAACAATTAGAATAGGTAAAACAAAAGATATTAAGGAAGGAAAGATAGTATAAAAGTGTGTTTAGACAAAGTAATTACTCAACAGATTTAAATTTGGTTTTGGTTTTGGAGTGGATTCATGAATGTCCTGATTACTAGGAATAACGGGAGCCCCTTAATTGCCATAATTGTGTCTTAGTAGTAAATTTTTTCAAAGCTGGTCTGGCATTTGAGATTTTGTCCTGACTAATTTGGACTCGATTTGCATCGCACATCTAACAATGGTGAGTGAATATTCCAGCAGTAATAGCTGCATACGATTGGTCGCAAACTTCAAAACTCATTAGGCAAATTAAAATCATTTACCACTTGGACCAACCTTATTGGTCATAATTGTGGCTTAATTAGTTAGAGAGCTTTTCATGGGGTTTGATTGCTCGATACTGATTAATCTCCAAAAAGAAAACATGATCAATTGAAAAGCATCGTTTTTGTGCTTCACAAATCATTTGATTAATTTTTCATGATGATTCACTGTTTAATTAATTAGAGTTTTAATTTTAATAGATGAAGTGTACGTCAAAAAATTGTCCACTTTCTACACTTATTATTTGGAAAGAAAAGGGCGTGAATTTTGCACTTAAGAGTGGACAATCGATTTATTTAGAATAATAGCATTAATTTTATATATCAATTTCATATCCATAAGTTCAAATAAGGAAGTCCTAAATTCAAATAATTAAATTCAATTGTCAATGGACTATTAATTTCTTGTTGACAATTGAATTTCTGAATTCATTATTTATATAATTGTTTTTTATTTCTATGAAAAAATTATAAATTATTTATTATTCATTTTATTTTATCATGATATAAAGGATTTAAAAATTGATGTCCATATATAATTAATGATAAATAAAAGCAACAAGGGACACAATTAGCATAAAAAAGAGGTCAATACATCATTTTCTAAGACAATTAGGGTATAAAAAGTTTCAACATACATGAATATTGTGATACACAGCCCAACAAAATCATACATTCTCACCAATTCAATTATTACATACTTCTTCTACTAATACCTTTTTTTAGACCTTCATTTACATATTTTTTAGGATCTATACCTAATCTCAAATTTCCCTATTCTTTTTAATAATAATACATTTTATCTGTATAAAGAAACTTAGTTTTTCACAAATATTAAAAAACATTTTAAATATAACTTTCATAATTTGAAGGAAATAAATTAATAAAATATGTTCGTTAAAACCATTTTTAAAATTTACCAAAAAAACATTAAAAAAAATAATAAAAAAAAAAGGGAATGAATATAAAAGAGCTTAAATTTGAGAGGTGAAATTTTAAATTTAGATTACCAAAATTAAAATAAAAGTTAAGAAAATCCACTGGGATTGGATTAATTGCTAGTCTTTCAATTGATGAGTTGTGGAGGAAAGGAATGTTAATATTCTAAGAAAAATGTAGAAAATGAAGTTGAGTCTTCAAACTTACGACACTCGAAGACAAGACACCGTGTCCCTAATTTGGTCTTACATTATGACATTAACATTTACATAAAGGAATCAAAGCATAACAATAATCATGGGCAATAAAGCAGAATTATTCGTTTAGGGATCTTTTAAAGGGCAAAAAAAAAAAAAAATCTTATTTTTCCTTTCACTGAAAAAATACTACTACTATAGAGTGGCATGCAAAAATTTGGGATAAGAATAAGAATTAAGAACTTTATTCCAAAAAGCAAAGCTTAAATTAAAGCAAAAAGTCTTTTACTTACGTTTGGCTTGCATGTAAGTAGTTATGATGTGAGCTTTAAGATGATTTTTGCCTTTTTTAGAGAACCCATTTCCTATATTTTTCAACTCTCTACTGCCTCACCTACTACTGTGCCTCCTCTACTTTAACTTTTAGCCTAGCTTAGGCAGCATCAAACATCTTTTGCTCTAATCAACCAATTGCTTTGCTTCATCATTTCTAAGTTTTTGAACTTTAGAATGGCAATTGAGGCATTCCTTGCACTGTTTTTTCACCCATTTTTTTCACTCTCTTGGTATTTTAATTTTACATTAGTAAAAGTTGTAGGAATCCCATGAAACTTTTTAAGTGAATCATTGAAAAAACAAACTAGACTATTAAATAGTAGTAAAATGAGTATGATTTGATCCTCCTTTTTGTACAAAATGCGTATGATACCCTTTAGTAACAGTTACAGTTCATTTTGTCCTGTTTTTATACCTACTAAAGCTTTTGCGTCCATCTGTCCCTTTCAAATGAAGAATATTTTCAAGTACCTTTTCCTTTCATTTTCTCCATGGTATTAATCTGCTGATTTTTTTGGCCTTTATTTCTCTCCAAAGAAATAAGAAAGGAAAAGAGTAAACATTTAAGTTTCACATGGCGAGACACTTTATTATCTTTCTCAGAGAGCTAAAGCCTAAAGAGAATAAAAGTAAAGAGAGTTGCCTTGGGATCTGAGGAGGTATAAGGAATAGCAATTATTGGAGCCTGGAATATTGTTCTTAAATTTTCCTTTTGCCCAATAAATTTGGACAATTGAATCCTTTGATTCTTTTTATTTTCTAACTAGTAAGCTCTGAAATCTTTTCTCTATAGTTTACCATTGGGTTTGGTTTAACTGTAATAAAATTTACAGTAAATTAATACAAATATATTCATGAACATGAACCAAGAAATTGACTGATAATCTAATAATTCAGATGGAAGATTCATGCATATTTTTGGGACCTAAGTAGCTAACTCCTAACCTCTAGACATTGCCTATCCCTAGAGTTGTAGATCTTAACTGGCATATAAGAGTATGTGTCCCAAGTCTCAACCGTTGATGCACCAAGAAAAGTCACTCCCGTAATCGAATTCTATCACAGTTAAACAAAGTAGTCGAATGTCTAATCCAATAATAGAGTAGACGCTTCAGCTTCTAATTTGAAGCAACAATCACTCGTATAAATAGACCTTTTAAGCTTAGGGCACTCATCATTCATGTAAATGAACTAATACGCTCGTGAACAGTTTAGAGCTCGGCTCACTAAATTACTCTTTCAAGTTTGTTAGTTCCTAAATGACCCGAGCTTGCAAACTGCTTCACGAATAGTTTCGTTTAAGTGTTCATAAACATATACCCAAAATTTCATCATTTCATATTAGGGCTAAAAATGAAAACCCCTAAACAAAACCTAAACTTCACTCTGGTCATATCCAGCACCTGACGTTCACGTACAATACAAGCGAGACTAAAACAGAACAAGAAAACTCAGCGCACTACTGAATCACAAAAAACTGGTAATAATGTGAGAAAAAACCATTGTAAGCTAAAATGGAAAACTACAGGGTCAATGAAAATCCCATACTTTGTTAAGGAATTCCTTAAAATTGATATTTGAATTAATTTTTCTCAAGGAAACTTAATAACATTTCAAAATTTCATTTAAATTCATCCACAACCTTTCTAATGCTCGATTTAGTAGACTAGAGAATTATTGTTTCCTTCCTCTTCCTCTCTTCCCTGGCTGTGATTCTGTATGTTCTTTTCCTGAAACTTCTGATATATCCACTGCACAAATAAAAAAATTACATTTCTTTGGTCAACAGGAAAGCTGCATTTCAACTGCACTAATCACAAATCACAATCATTTTAAAATTTGATCATACCATCTGGTCCCCGAGACATCAGAGTGAAGAAAATGTTATTGAGCTTCTCCATCTTCCTAGCATCTTGTGCTTGGTCTGTCTTGAACTTGAGACACTGGAAGTTTGCAAGAACAACCCATCCGCATAAGTAATAATGATAAGAAGAAAGATATTCAGGTGCTAAGCTGTTAGGATGTAAGAATCATAAATAAGGTTGAGCTGACATTTTTTTCTGGAGAGCAGTTGACATCGTTTCTTATTAGCTGTACTATGCCTTTAGATTGCTCATATGGATTCTAATGTGGCTTTCATTATGTAAGTGTATACAGAGCAGTAAAGATATGTATCAGATTTCCATGTTCTCTCTCACCCAATCAATATTGTATCAGAAAGTTCTCTTCTCTCTTTTTTCACCCAAATCAATAATGGTCTCTTCTCTTACTTGTCTTTCTCACCAAACAAAGCAAGGTCCTGCTAGACATGCAAGTCTAATATAGGTATGTTATGGAGATTAAACCCAAAAGCAATATATGATATTGTTTCCCAACTTTAGTGTTGAAACAATTAATCACATATGGAAGGGAATCTGAGGTGCTCCAGAGGCCAACCTAGTAAATCCAAAATAACACATGCATACAAGAAGCATTAAGTTGATTCATTCACCACCAAAGGCCATGCCTCCCATCCTCCTTGCAGGGTACATAATAGGCAGGGCAGTACAATCAGGACGCTTGAAGTTTACACCTCAGACACATGACACACACGTTTCTGACACACACACACTGAATTTAAATTCCATATTCATGATTAGCTAACAACTCTATCGAATGTTTTTTTTTTTTTTTTTTGGGGTAATCTTTCTACTCAATTAGATTATTGCAGAACTACCATGAATCTCATCACAACTAAAATCTAGTATACAGAGCTTAATTGCAGAACCGCCTTACAGGAATCTCATCATAAATAAAATCTATGATACAGAGCTTAATTACGGAACTCCCTAGCAGGAAGCCCATCATAAATAAAATCTATGATACTTGCAAAACCACCTCACAGGAATCTCATCAGAAATAAAATCTATGGTACTTGCAGAATACAGGGATCTCATTGTAAATAAAAATCTATGAAATAATGCTTCATAATCTGATCCTCTGAAAACTAAAATTCTTAGAATTATCTCGGGTGGTGCCATTTTTTCACAATATAACCATTGACATCATTAGGAATCAAGACCATCACCAGGAATCACACTAAAAATATTCTAGTTAACTTCACCTATTGTTATTAGCATCCCAATCACTATCATGACTACAGCTACTATCAGCACACACCAACATTTAACACCATTTTGAAAACATGAACAATACCGTCGCAAGTCTACAGCTATCCAAAACCATCACAATCACTGTGATAAAGAATATTGGGTGGGTTTGGCACAAGCCAATCCCCAATCTATGGCCCCAGTAGGAATGGACAACACAGATATGTAACAGTACAGAGTAAAATCGTAATATGTAACATGAATTTCATCAAATATCAGTCTACGATCTAATCTTAGATTTTCACAATGCCATTCTCTACAAGGAGGTTAATGGAAATTAATCACTGTCGTTGACAGTGATTGTTAAAATAATCTAAATTTCTCCTGATGCAACTTGATCAAAACCAATAAAGAGAAACTGTTAATGCAACCATCCGTGAAAGTTAACAATTTCAATAAGATAATAGTTTACATTCTACAGAAAGTACTACCCCTCCGAAAGGAAACTTTGATATCAACTGACCCATTACATATTCTCCTACAATGTTCAATTAGAAATGCACTTTTATATTGCAATCTAGAAATCCATTTCCTCGACCAAAAGAAATACTGTCCTTACAAAATAGCTATTCTTAAGCAACTGCAGATAGTTCTAGTACTTGACATAATTTACATTTGTTTTGCACGTGTATGAGGTATAAGATGAAGTGAAGGGAGGGTATGAGATGTTCAGTCATGACATTTTCTCTCACCTATTCCTCTCAATCATCTAAAATACTTCCTAAAGAAGATTCACCTTCAGTTTTGCAACCGCATTCAACATGTAACTCAAAAATTAGGGTTCTCCCTTACAAAAGCTCTCCAAGTTTGTTGATATGTATTGAATTTTCTCCCTACAATGTTTCCTTTCTTCTCTAAACAGGCAATGGCACAATGTACTTGAGAGATGCATATTATTCTTATGTAAATTGAGCATTACTATGAATACAAACAAAAAACAATCTTGAATTTTGTAATCCTAGAAAGTACTCCATTTAGATAATGGTAGAATTTTTTCTCAAACCCACAGATGAGGACAATTCAGCCAGTCATATTATAGAATATAATTAGGTAACCATACAATCTCAGCAGAGTTTCAATCACACATTCATAAAAACATAAAATAGGTATAAGCTAACGCCATACCTCTTTGTTATCTGTGACCTTGAGAACCAATTTTCCATCACAGTGCCGATACTTCATGACATAGCGCGTCTAAACTCCAAATTCGAGTGCCACAATACAAGATTCAGCCAAAAAAAGGGTCAGTGGTTGAAATTAGCACCATATCAAACATAGCAATTATTGCAGTAACAAACTTAAAATGAAAAGAAACAGAAAAATAACCAAAATTAAAAATCAAGATCTTAGGAATCTACACAAAAAAATTTTCAGACTCCGCTGTGCCTAGGATACATTATCAATATTTGAAAATCATAAAACAAAGTTTCAATACAATACTGCTTTTATTCTCTTAAAATTTCGTAAAAGATATACAGTAGAGAAGTGACGTTTAGGAAAAAGTAGAAAGTAACATACAGATTCAGGGTCCTCACGGAACAACTGCACCGATCGCTCAACGAACTCATCCCACGATGTAATGTAAACCATTATAGTGAAAAAAAGAGTAAAATTGGGGATTTCAGGTATCTGATTGACCGTCGATTCTCTCTATTCCGTGCGAAGGTTGTAAGTTTCAATGGAGGTTTTAGGCTTTATGGCCGTCGTGCTCTGCAACGGAGCAAGAGGGAGAAACAGTATGAAGCTGAGTTGGCTAAGAAGGCCACGTTGGCACGACGTGTTTTGCCCTCTTTTTTTTTTCCTTTCAGTTACTCCCAATATTTTAACCCAGAACCTTTTGATTTTTGGTGACTTGCTTCACCACCAGACCAACCCTTAGATTGTGTTTTGCCCTCACAATGATAGAAAAACAAAATTGGCCTTCTTTAAAAGAAATAAAATGGTTAATTTAAAATAAAAAATGAAAAGAAATAAAATAGGACTGTTTTTTTCCGTTCTAATTCTCATAAAATGGGGAGGAACGTTTTAAAATTATTGTAAATCTTGATGATTTGGTATAAACTGAAGCTTTGGGTGCCCCTAGGAGTGTGATTATCTCTTCAATAATATTAATTAAGAGCTCAAATTTTTTATGACTATTCATGGAGTTAAGAGAGGAATAGGATATTTAATTATATTGGAAAATCATATATTGTTCTTTTTTATAGCCTACAACAATATGTAACTCAAGAACGGAGGAGTAGAAGGGTAAGCAGTGGCCAGGTGCGAGTGCAGAAAACAAAGGGATGTTAGGTGGATGATGGTATAATGGATGAGCAGAGGGTGTTAGTGGTGGCGATTCGAAGGCTATGTTAGTGGTGGTGATTCCAAGGCTATGATTGTTTATTGAGAGATCGATTTGGGACAATGGTTCTCAATTATAAAAGGAACGACTATTAGTGGTCGCCGAAAAGAAAGAGAGGCAGAGGGCAGTGATGGTAGAGGAGTGGAGCAGAGAAGTAGTGATTGGCTTGGCATTTATTGGTTCAATGGAAGGATAATGATGAGAGAAATTAGTCACATTCTTTCATTTATCTAGAGGCATAATAGCCAAGCCAAGTGATGATACACTACTTATCGGAATCAGAGCCTAGAGCCTTGTGGCTAGACCCTTATTGTCTGGGTTTAGTAAAGGCCCGAACCGATCTAAACCCAGCCCATTAACTGAGGTCCGGAGGTCAGCACTCGATGACTGATCTT
>CATIWJ010326873.1:0-13917 GCA_949640765.1 Croton laevigatus | reverse complement strand
AGAGAGAGAGAGAGAGAGAGAGAGAGAGAGAGAGAGAGAGAGAGAGAGAGAGAGAGAGAGAGAGAGAGAGAGAGAGAGAGAGATCAAAATGCCCCCGTTAAATCTATATTATGAGGATAAAGTTGTCTCTATATAATTATTTATAATATTGGCTTCGATCAAAATGCCCCCATTAAATCTATATTATGAGGATAAAGTTGTCTCTATATAATTATTTATAAAATTCTAATAAGAAATACTATTTCAATTATTAATTAATGAAATTTAAATTGTATTTTAATAAGGAATATTATTTTAGTTATTAATTAAATAAATTCAAATCATATTATAATAAATATTATATATAAATTATAATAAAATAATAATAAATAAATTTAAATCATTAAATGTTTTTAAAAAAAATTATAAACTAGTACTATCTCCGTTTTTCTCATATCTTTATATTTACTATTTCACCAATACCAATATAAACTTACTTTTCAACAATACCAATACAGAAATAATAATAAACGATTACTACCCCTTTAAAAAATTTCTTTTTCACCAATACCAATAAAAAATAATAATAAACAATTACAAAACTTATTATAAATGGAAATGTAAACAACTCAAAAAAACACCAAAAAACGGAAATGTAAACATATCATAAAAACAGAGGTAGTATTAAGTTATAATTTTTTCCTTCAAAAAATAATACTATAATTTTTAATTAAATATACTATTTTATTTTATTCCTTTGTAATTTTTTAAGTGCATACTATTATAATTAAAATTTTAATTGAAAATTATAAAAGGCACTTGATGTGAGGCATATATCGGTGGAATGTTCAAATTTAGAGAAATTTTAGAATTTAGAGAAATTAATATATGTTTAAGATTATGAATTATTATTTATTAATTAGGGGAAAAAAGGAAAAAATAAACATAATAATTATCAAAGTGTTTATGTTTTAATTTTTGTTTTTATTAATCCATATATGTTTAGGATTAGAAATTTATTTTACCTCTATATAAAGTGTAACCGTACTCAAAATCATTCAAGCAAAGAGATTTTAGTCTAAAATTTAAAAGTATATGAAGTCATTGCTAGCTGTTTTTAAAGTTTTTTTAAAAAATTATTAATTTAATTTCAAGGTATATGAATTTAATTTAACTCTTTTCGGATTTGATAGTTTGGAGTGTTGATTAATAGCCAAATTGGAGATTAGAGTTATGAGATTTAAATCTTAATATATAGTAGAGATTAGAGTGCAATTAATGGCAAAATTTAAATTATTTTTTGCAACCATTATTACTAAAATTATGGTTTGTTATTTAATATTTTATCTTTAAAATATTTTTACGTATATATTGAGTATCTTTCTTTGCATTCCATGTATCAATTCATTAATTCTTACACCTTAAGCTTTCATGACTTAATCAACTTAATTAAGCAATAACACCAATAAAATTTACCAGCATTAGTATCAAACCCCACCCACATATATATAAAAGATATGTAGAAATAGATTTCTCAAAATAATGCTTCAAACATTGAGATTAAGCGACAATTTTATGGTCTTGTTAATATTAAATAATAAATATAATTAAATAAAATTTTAAAAAAATTATTAAGTCAAATAACATTGTCTAACAAGTGGACACTTCTATTTTCAAAAAAAAAAAAAAAACAAGTGGACACTTCCAATGCATGCTAAAAAATTCTAGTCAAGGAAAAATTATAATTTTGTCCATGCATTTTTTCTAAATTTATATTTTTATTCTTGTATTATTTAAAATAGACATTTTGGTCCTATATTTTTTTTCAAAAAAAATTATACTATTTTATCATTTCTCACTAGAAACAGTTAGAATAGTATTTTTTTTAAAACGCAGGAAAAAAAAGTCTATAATGTACACAATGTGGAAATATAATAAAGGGATAAAGTAGTATATGTTTAAACTATATGAACATAATAGTCTAATTCGAAAAATACACAGTCTAATTCAACAAATTATAAGAGCAAAATAACATAATATGCAAAAAGGTATTTTCAACATTATGAATGAAAAATTTAATAGATGGACAAAGTAATATATTTGTATAAACTACGAAAACATAATGATCTAATATGAAAAACGCTGGAATAAAACAGTATGATATGTCAAATTATAGATACAAAATAATAAATTTTCCTATTTATAGTAACAAATTTATTATGAATAACAATTTTATTATTTGCAAAATAAATTGTAAAAATAATAAATTAAAAAAAAATAAACAGTGAAGCAAAGCAAAGAAAAATTGACATGTCAAGGCATGCGGGAACATATTCTTCAGTGAATCATCAATCAACTTGAAGTGTTGACCAAAAATTGAAATACAAATCCCGCCACCTTCTCTTCTTTATTCAAATCTTACTTTTCCCTTTTCTTTTCTTTTCTTTTCCTTTCTTCCAAACAACTTCTACTAACCCCAAACCTCTTTCACACTTCCCTTTTTCTCAATGTTTTCAAACATGAAGAAACTTTTACCATCTCCTTCCATTTCTTCATCTTCCTCTTCCATCATTACTTCTTCTTCTTCTTTCGATCCCAATATGTGCACTTCAAGAAGTGCCACTGCAAGTTGCCTTACTGGCATTTTGAGGCGGCTTCTCTGTTCTCGTACTCTTCCTACGTACCCATCTGATCAAATTACAGTTGTTGATGAAATTAAGCAGCAAAATGATCACTTCATAAACTCTAATCACTCTGCAACTTCTCCTGGAATTGTGGCCAAGCTTACGGGTCTCCACTCTTTTCCTGATAATAGCTCATTATCAAGTTTAGAATTTGGAGACGAGATTAAAGATCAAAAGAACAGACGCCATAGTAGTACATTTTCTTTTTCTGAAATGCCTGCTTTTTTTGAACTAGAAAATGAGGAATTCTATGTTATTCGATTCGAGAAAAGAGATTCTAAGACAGAAAATAGATCCAGAAAGAAGAAATACGAAAAGGGTTTTGAAGAATTCAGAGATCAGAAATGTAAAACGAAAGAAATTTCTGCAGATTCTGGTTTTCAACGAATGAAAGAGTCCAGAAGAAGAAGAAGAAGAAGATGGAAGAAGAAGAAAGCAAATGAAGAAGATGAAGAATGCAGCTCAGAAGATTTGAGCCCTGTTTCTGTTCTTGATTTTGATCAATTGGATAAACAAATCCCAACATCAGGTTAGTTATTATTTCTCCATAAATACAATTCTGTTTATAATTGTAAATAAATTCTTTTAAAATTTGCTTATTCCTTTTATGTTTATGCAAAAACAGAAGAAGATACAATTCCAAGGAGGAAATTATCATCAAGATTGAATGATTATGCTCAGTTATCAGTGGAGATTGAAAATGAAGCAATCATCAAAGATGATTCAAATTCAAAGAAAACAGAAGAAATGTGCTGTGAATTAAATGTATGGGGAGAAATTTGTAGAATGGCTAAGGATGAAGTTGTTGATGAGTCAAATTGGAAATCCAAAGATGTTGGAGACATTAGTGCAGATTTTGAGTTGCAAATTTTGGATCTTTTGTTAGATGAGTTAGTAGATCAACTTTCTTCCAAACAAAAATTTGAACCTGCTGTAAGGTGGTATTAATTTTTCTTTTGTATAATATAAAATAAGAATTTCTAAGAATTTCTTTTTCTATCAACTTATAAGTATTAAATTTTGCTTTTCAAGTTTTTAAAAATATAATTAAATTTTTACACCTAGAAATTTAAATTTAGTTTAGGCAGAATTATTATTATTATTTTTTTAATAAGAATTAGCAGTTTAGTAGTTATTAAAAGTTCTTTTAGTAAATTCGGTAATATTGAAATCAGACTATTTACTAGCGGTAAAGGCCATTGTTTCTGCGCATATTCAAGATGATTCATTTTTAGGCTTGATCGTTTTTGATTGTAAATGTTTAGTTTCTGAAATTGGCAATGTTGATTGCCGCTTTGTATATCGGTCTACGAATGAAGTTGCTCATAGTTTAGCAACTCGATCATATTTCTTGTCAAGCTTTGGGGATTGGGAGTTGATTTCCCCTTTATTTATTGTTGATCAACTTTTGATTGAATAATATAAACTTCTATTTTTACTCAAAAAAAAAGAAAAAATTAGTAATTGTTTACAAAATATTAAAAGGATTAATATTTTATAAAACGATACTTAAATAGTTCAAAGTATTTATGCAATTGAACCTTAAAAGATCAAAATGTTAAAATTAATTTAAAAATCGATAAAAAATAACTTTCGGTGTTTTGACACGCAGCCAGAATACTAGTTTTACATTATATCATAGTTTACTAAAGGAAATCCAAGTAGAAGGTTAGAAAAACCGTTGTCACAACTGGGTTTTTGTTAAATACAGACAGCATAATGATTGACCAATGTGTCCTAAATCCTAATAGTACTATGTTGTTGAAAATTGGGCGTTGGCTTATATAAAAGATGTTTGCTTTAAAAAATAAGCCAAGTTGGAATCTTATCTTCTTATTAAATATATTAATGATAATGATAATTACTTTGTACTATTAAAACTCTGGATATGTGTCTTTATGAGGCGCTAATATTGACTATTCCCATTTTTAAGCTAAATTTAGTAACAATAATGACATGCATTACGTTATGCTTAAGACACTAATAATAATAATAATTTTGGGACCGGCGAACAAGGAAGAATGTTCTTCCTGTCAAAACACTCCAAAAAAAACTAAAATAGTCGTACTCTACATCATCAACTGAATTAAATTGTATTCTAAATGATTCAATCGGGACAAATCTAGCCTCTGCGGCGGCCGAGAGATCCCATTTGGAGTTTCAAATTTGGACATCTGGGAAAGAAGAGCTCTGGTGTGTTTTGTCCTGTTCATCAGCATAAACTCAAAAATGGAATCATCATTTGGCTAAGAATAAGAATTACATGAGATCTTTTATTTTTAGTGGTCACTACTACTCATGCCCACTAGTAAGAAAGTAGGATTAAAAGATGGAAACTTTTACCTAAGTGCTCAACAATCTTCCCCATTTCAGAATCTTAGAGCCAATGAGGTTTTCACACCTATTGGGATGCTTATAGCCGAAAGTAATGTGTAGAAATTCAAAAAGCTATTATTAGCTTAGCTACACAAATTTGACAAAAGAATAAAGGAGAGAGTGAAAGAAAATAAAAAGAAAGCAACAAAATTGAAATTGGAAGGTAGCATTTGATTGACGGTGAGATGGCCTTGTGCAAATGTCTACTTCTCAATCTTTTTCACCTCTAGATTTATTAGGTTTGGAAATCAGCCCCAACTCGAATTGACATCACAAATTCAACTACGATTAATACGATTGGCTCACTTGGCGCCTAGAGCGATTCGCTGGATCGCTAGCCTTAGGCTGCCCCCAAGAAGGTTATCGATTACAATCTGAAATTGTTCACAATTATAGCTCGACCGCAAAAAGAGAAAAACGTAGATGCAATAAAGTTTGAAAGTTGAAACATGTTTTATTTAGTAAGTAATAGCTTTTTAGTACATTTGATGTATACAAACCTACACAGTAAATGTCATCCAGCAAATAAACCCACTTGGTACAAAGAAATTAGGTGCTTTGCACTAACCAGTAACCAACCTCTACTCTTTATAATCAGCACAAGAATATGCTTTTCAGAAGAATACAACCCCAGTAATCACATAATGAAATTAACTGAAAAACGAAAAAATAGAATCTATTGCTCCTGATAGAACCGCGAACCGCAAGCAGAAATCGTTCTCCTTAACTTCTTTGTTTCTTTTTCCCTCAGATCATTTTCTTTGTTTCTTCAATTTCTTGATTCCTAGATATGAGTTGAAGCTAACAAATATTCAAAAAATGGAAAAACAGAAAAATAAGAAATAACCGGTTAAGATGTTAAATCTGGAGCCAAAATATAGTTTTAAGCAGCCATTGGCTCCTGCTCAATGTACATTTGCTCCACCCAGGCGGGAAGCAGTTCCGAACCTCCACTGTTAAGATGGCATTGCTGTTGCTGTTGCTGCTGCTCATAACCCAACTGTCCAGAATTTGTATTTGGGGGATCCTTCACCAGGGACTGAACCCACG
The DNA here is from genome assembly GCA_949640765.1 of Croton laevigatus. Taxonomy (NCBI): domain Eukaryota; kingdom Viridiplantae; phylum Streptophyta; class Magnoliopsida; order Malpighiales; family Euphorbiaceae; genus Croton; species Croton laevigatus. The sequence goes on along the minus strand of CATIWJ010326873.1, from coordinate 7,828 downwards.
ACACATCTGGCTCATTGAGATTTGCTGGCATTGGGACAGCAGCTCCAGCAACACTGCTTCCATTGCTTCTAAAGCCAAAAGAAGCAGACTTTTGCAGCTTACTAAGCTCTTCTCCTTGGATAGCCCAGTCTAATTTGCCATCAGGTGAACCCCAATCAGAAAGGTTCGAAGGCCTCATTGTTGCTGAAGCAGTTGGTGAAGAAAACCCTGTATGACGGTTCACAGCACTCCTTTCAATGAAGCTTTGGCTCCTCTTTGCAAAAGCAGCAGCCCTTGAACTCAAAACTGCTGGCCCAGATGGATCAATCCCAAAAGCTGTATTCCTTACAGGGGAGGAAGAGAAACTCGCAGGGTAGCTTGAGCGAAGCTGCTGATTAATGTTCTGGCGCATTTGAATCCCAGTTGGAGACAAAATTGTAGGATCAATAGATCCAAAAATATCTTCAAGGTTAGTGGGCTTCACTCCTCCAAGCCGATTCAATTCTGCAGCTCGATCAGCACTAAAAGGTGAAGCACCGGACAAGCCATTGTTCCAGCTAGAAGGTGAAGAGAGACCAGATATCTCATCAATCAATTGTTGTTGCTGGCGACGGTGGTTATCAAGCCCAAGCAACTCCATGTCGAAATCGATATCTCTAGCACACTGTGATGATCTCAACCTGCTGCCAGGAAGCTGCAAGGTAGGGGGAACTATATTACATTGATTAGGCCATCCACCCATAGGAGATGAGGATCCAGATGGAGTCATGGGTGGGGTTGATGTAGGTGGTATTAGAACAGATGGAGAACCAAGGGCAAGTGGACTCATGGAACCCATGTCGAGTCCTGAACCACTGGCTGAGAAGGATCTAGGCGAAGGTACAGCTGAACCCGTTGATGCATATAATGGGCGAAGCTCTTCAGGCTTGTGAGCAAAGAAACAAACCCTCCTTGAGCAATTAGTCTCATCTTTGCAAAGACGTGTTCGGTATTGAGCAGGATGAAGCCAGCACTCAAAAATACCATGTGCATATTCACAAGCATCACTCTGCCGGCACGACCCTTTACGAAACTCAGGGCATGGAACACAGCTGTAATGGTATTTCCTCGGATCTCGCCGCCTAGCATTCTCACCAGGGTGAACAAATGGGCACTCTGTCCAATCATGAGAATAAGCCCTTGAGCAAGGCTTTATCTTAAATGTATACATTCTGAATTCATCAGTACCATAAATCCCATTCTTGATATCTGGAAGCGTTAGATCAATAGGATACTCTCTCTTCTCAGTCCCATCCTTTGATGCCCTCGGTGTTGAAACCTCTTGCTGATCCATTTCGTTAGAATTCAGGTCAGCCATGAAACAAGTTTCTTCATTAGTACTACCACCCTTCAGCATAATCTCCAGCCCCCTTCTCCTTGAAACTAAACCAGAGCTAACAACAGGAGCTATCAAGTCACAGGCATAATTTCCATTGGCATCAATAGCATCAGGATCAGCAGAAGCATTGAGCAGGAGCTTGACAATCTCAACACAAGAAGCAGAGCCCCCTACAACAGCACAGTGAAGCGCCGTAGCCCCATCAGAACCACAAGACCTATTGACATCAACACAGCCCTTTTCCAATATATAAATCAAAACATCTTTGCTTCCAAACAAGGCAGCAATCATCAGGGGTGTCCTTTCCTCAAAACCCATTTTCTTTGAGCCAATTGTCCTACCATACCACAACCCCAACTCATCAACATCACGGCCTTCTTCTTCAATTGCTTTCTTAAAACCAGTTAGATCATTTGAGGCAGACAATTCAAGCAAAATGGAAAGATCACAATAAAACCCATCTTGTTTTTGAAATTCATGTTCCATTATGAAATCAGTGTGAGTTGGTTTCCTCTTCGAACCACTGCACATCAGAGCACTTCTTTGTTGAACTTTATCTTCTACAATTTGAAAAGAAGACAACATTTAAAACACTTTCAATTTCAAACATTAAAAAAAAATTATAATAATAAAAACGTTGTGGGATTGTTCATACAAACAAAAACAGACAAAAGTTGTGAAGAGAGAGCTAAAACAACAACGCAACGCAACGCAACGCAACGCAACGATGTTTTCAAAAATCAAACCAGACCCCAAGAAAAAATTGTTAGAATCACAAAGTTTGGACCTTCAAACAAACCAACCAAGTACAATAGTACCAAAAAAAAATCAGAACTAAAATAATTACATGAAACAGAAATTAGCTATAATCCTAACAAAAATTGTTAAACCATTTAAACCAATCTGTCTGTGGTTCATGAGGAAAAAATAAAAATAACCGAAAAAGTTGTTTTCTTTTTGAGTTTACAGCTTCCAATTTCCGCAAAAAATAGGTCAATAAGGAAAAACCACTTCATTTTACCTAATAACAAAATATACAAGAACTCGTCAATGGAACATACCCATTAACAAAAAATTAGAAAACAAACTGAAACATACCTGTAAATGCAGGAAGAAAAGCAAAACCCAAAACAAGAACTAGGCTACTCTGGTCTGGCTTACTTGAACTTCTATGTTTTAAGCATACAAAGAAGAAGAAGAAGAATTAGATTAATTAAAAAAGAGGCTTTTAGCTTCTCTCTTTTTAATGGCTTCTTTTTAGTTTCAAAAAGACGACCCTATGAAGCTCTACTTCTATTCTATGGCTCCTCCTATTATCGGTTCTTGCTTTACTTTTCATTTTTTTTTTAAATTATTACTCTATATTATTAATTTCTTCCTTTTTTTAATATTTTGAACAGGAAATTTTGAACAAAAGCTAAATGTAAATGAAATCGAAATGCAAATTAAAATGAAATTTAACGTTGGAAGAGACGGGTCCACTATGTTACTAAATATCTAATCAACATCGAGTAATGAATTGCCACGTGTTGATTACATTGTAGAAACGGCCACACCAAATATGCCTCCATCGAGAATCCGGATAATCACACTTTACGCGTTTTTGGCCTGTGGTGGAATGACGCGGACGTTGCTGCACCGTCACTGTATTTTCATTTTTTTTTTACCCCTTAAAAATAAAAAAAATCTCATTGGATAATCGTACTATGCTATCGTCACGGGCTGTCGTTTTTGAGGATTCACGTAATACAAACATTCCAAATCTAAACTCATTTTAATTTTTGTGTTTCATAAATTTTTATCATAATTTTTTATGACTTAAAATCTACTAAATAATATGCAGAAATGTAATAATTAGTGTGAGTTTTTATTTCTAGGTTGAAATTCATATTCTAAAAAAATATTGATAAAGATTCGGCATTTAATTTCTCTTAACTTTATTATGTCTATAATCTAATAATATACTTCTAAAAGTTTAACGGTTTTCTGACATGTAACCATTAACGAGAATTATTCTATATTGAATTTTAGATAGTTTATGATATTTGTTTAACCAATTAAGCTTCTTTACTAATATAAAAAAACATAACTAATAAACTAAATATATTTTGATTTGAATTATTAAGTTTTTCCGTTATTTAATGAGTGTTTTTATATATTTACGGGAGAATACTTACCTAAACTCTCGGTGTATGGATTGATCTCATACACTAAACTAATTAATTTTTAGAAATTTTTTACTTTTTGGACAATTTTATTCTTTTACAATAAAGTGTAGTGTCAAGAATACTCCATTTGATTTTTTTTTTCTAAATTTTCTACTGATTTAACTCATAAGTATTATTGATTACTTATCTCAAAATTTAATTTTAATTTATAAGTTATTTAAAAAAAATAGTAGTTATTTTCAAAAAAAAAATAATTGTTTTAAAAATTTTAGTAGCATTTTATAAATTACTAAACTTTGAATTTTAAAAAATTTGTGAATAGTTGTTAAACAACTAACAAATTCTCAAACAACTACATGTCATTTTGGATTGATTTGGGTTTATATTTCCTCAGCTGACAACTACATGTCATTTGAACAACTAATTTTACTACATTCACTCTTAATTAATGCTTTGAAATATTACACTATTTAAAAAAAAAAAAGAGATTGGGCTGTTATTTATTTTCAAGTGAAAGAGCTGTGGTGTTAGTAAAATCACTTTGTTGGATATTGTTGCGCAATGCGCACTTAGAAACCATCGACGAATAGGAGCGTTTTCGGTGTTTTCTAGAAAGACCTGTTTGTCTGTTTTTGAATTTATTTTTCTAGGTAATTTTTATATTAAATATAGAATAATTTTTATATTAAATGTGGAATATGACCAAATATCACAAAAAGAAAAGAGTAAGGAGGAAAGCAAAATTTGGGAGGGAACCCAGATTTTAAATACTTTTTTTTTTTCTAAATAAGAAATCTTAATTATTTTTCTCCTTTTTGTATTTTTTTATACACTTCCGTTTCAATATTCTTATAGTATAGTATAGCCCAAACTTGGCAAGTACATATGAGTGCCCTTATTTTTTGCATTTTTTTTTTCTTTATGCCACCATATTCTTTAAAAATCACAAGTTGGACATTTATTTTTTCTAATTCTTCAACAATTAGACACATTGTCACATTATAAAAAAGAAAAAACAAATGAAACATAATCGTGATAATGTGACAATGTGTCAAGGTATTTGGTTTTTTCTGAAAAATATGATAGTATAAGTATTAAATAGGTCATTCTAAAATGATAGGGTACTACAAGTAAAAAAGTGCCATGAATCATATATATATATATATAGCATTTGTGTTTATCGAAGGTGAAATACATACGTATGTCTATATCTTTTGCACTTTTTTTGTTGCAGCACCCTATTCTTTCAAAATGAAATTATTAGACACATATCCTTTCTAATTGAAAGTTTGAAAAGTGGTTAACTTTGTCAAGTGATAGTTGTAGACTATTTATAGTGTCTTTAAGCAGTGCTATGTATGTGAGGTCAGTAGGGTGAGGTCAATGGCCTATGACAGGAGGTCGGTGACCCAACCCACTTGGGAGGTCGGTGGCTCAACACTCATTGAGCCTAAACAACCTCTCCTACTAGGTTGTGTAGAGGCCAATTAGGCGACCTCATCTCTTTGCCTAGCTAGTAATAGGCGATCTCTCAAAGTCCACAGCTTTATGACCTTACCATACTTTGAGAGGCAGGCTAAAAGCACCCTTTGGTGAGTCCCAAAAGTAGGGGAGGTTTATAGATGCCCCCCTCAATCTAAGTCATTCCATGTCTTGGCAATAACTGAAGTCTAGCTAAAGGTCACCATATAATACCCTAACCTTGACCTTATCTTGCTGTCATAAGTGGGTATGAAATTTGGGCGGGAATGTGTACGCCTTAGTTTCCTAATCCTTCCTTAGTCGGCGATTCGGTACCCTCTGCAAATTACCTCGCTGCCTCTCATTCCTATACTTGAACATAAAGGGCACATTAGTAATTTAGGGTTTATAAATGCAACTGGAATCATGTGCCCTGTTTCATATAAAAGGACCATATTCCCTTCAATTTATCACTTTCTGCTGAGAAATCTCTTCAAGCTACCTCGACCTTTCCTCCCTAAGCAAAACCATATGACGACCTCTAATCCTAAACAGGTACCCTTCTTTCCCTTCTTTTTTATTTTTAACAACGTCAATATCAAAATTTTCAGACTCTAGATTAAATAGCCAGGGACTTTCTGATAGCGACTGCTTCTCAAATGAAAGGTCGCTAACACCCGTAGTAAATACATTATCCTCTGACCAAGAGAAAACCAACCCGTGTTGAACACTCGAGGTTGCCAAAAAGCAACCTCTCAACCATTTACTTCCAATAGACCCCCTCAACTTAGGGACAAATCCATAGATTTTGATTCTCATAAGGACCAGCCCACATAAATCCAAATTAAGTACCAGAAGAATTCTTTACCCTACTACCAAAAATACAAATTTCAAGAGCTTTATGAGATTGATATCCCTAATATGGGATTAACAACCTAAAATTCATGGGCAAGGACGCGATCTCTCCTCCTTACCTAGGAACACCTTAAACACGGGGTGAAGTTCCCCCTTCTTTCCTCTATTGAGGAGCTATTGAGGTATTGTCACCTTGCCCCATTCAACTGGGACCAAAGGTCGTTTAAAACCATATAGTGCCTGTACGGTCTGGCGTATGCAAAAAGTTTTACCTTAACCTTCCAAATTCTAAGTGAAATGGTCATGTTGAACATGGATAGCACGGGGTACTACTACCTCCAAGGCCACACTGGGTATAAGATCCCGTAACAAGACAAAGGATCAATCCCCAGTGCTAATAAGAGATGACCTGGTGCTTGTGAAAATGACCAATGGAGGAAAGTTCACATTTCTAACCTCATGGAGCCATACAATGCGAAAAATAACTCCACTTGCCTCTCCCGTGAAGAAAATGCAAAAATAAACGCCCTTAAAATTTGGAGGCCAAGGGTGTTCTACCCTCATGGACAATAAGTATGCATAAGGTGCCCTGGGAGACCTCTCATGGACAGTAAATATACATAAGCTCTATTTGCTTCAAAAGAAACTCAATGCATGTATATTAACTGTTTACTTTATATGTGCAGCCATGAATCATGAAGTGATAAGGGCAGCGACAAAAATAAAGTATTGATTTTCATGAATCGGGGACTCCGTAGTTAAATAATGGTAATTTTGTCTTAAAAAAAAAAAACACATATGTAAGTTAAAATATTGATTTTCATATCTATTATGAAAATGGGTAGACTTGGACAAAAAGAACTCGAGTCGAAGTATGATATAACAAAAAATTAATGAACCTATTACTATATTCTCCAACCCGCATATATCACAAAGTATATTGAAGAAAAGACAATAACTTGAAAGTAATTTTTCTAGATAAATATAATATAAAATAAATGATATTTTATTATTTTTATCATGATTTAATATTGTGGATGAAAAATAAATGGAAGAACCTTTGAGTATAATGTCAAAAATTTTATAAACCTAATAATATATTTTCTAAGAAACAGGGATCTAAGAGAAGATTAGTAAAAAGATAAGTGTCTTAAAAGTAAATTGTCCCTCTCTATATACTACCTCTATTCCAAAATATGAGCCATTTTCTATATTAAAATAAGGTTATTATGATAAATTTAAACAAAAATTAATTACATATAGGAGAAATTTTAAGCTTTCTTAAAAAATATGCTTTGAAAAAGAGGCTTATATTTTAAAAGGGTGTTAGTAAAAAATAAAAATTATTTGCCTCGCATCACAATGAATATATACTGTAATTTATAATTGTGGGTGGTTCTGGGCATGTTCAACGTGCCTGACACCCCCTCCAACCCCCAAAACAAAACAAATAGAGGGCCTTAAATATTAAATAACGTTTATTATATTCAATGTTTTAAGAAAGGGCGGCGGGTGACCTCAGAACATGATATCGCGGGTGCAATACGCGTTAATGCTTTTTTTTTTTCAAAATGTAAATAAAGGGCTCCGTTTTTAAAAATAATTGAAAAAATAAATAGGGCCCCAAAACTTTTGCTCCGCCTCTATTCATAATGATACAGGATTTGATAAATGATCGTTATATAGTAACTTTTGGTGAACTTAATATTTTGAAGTCATTGATTATGTGTGGAATAAATTGCCAAATTTACTTTGCTACACCTTTAGTAGTTGAAAATTCTTACGAATGTCGTTCTCATTTTTACTACTTATACAGAACAATAAACAGTTGTAATTCACATTAATGGGAACTGTAATAAATTTGATTTCTGAATTGGAGCAGGACATTTTTCTTCAACTTTCCTGAAAATGATAGAAATTCAGGCAACTTTTTCCTTTCCTTTCTTTCCAAACATTTTCCTACAATCAAAATTTCTTCAATAAACCT
>CATIWJ010326847.1:0-14921 GCA_949640765.1 Croton laevigatus | reverse complement strand
CTTCACAAAGCCAATAATCCTTACGATTACTCCTTTCCTTCGCCTTCTCCTCCTCTTTCATCAACTCCTCCAATGCTGATTTCCCACTCTTACCAACATTACCATTTTCCTTATTTTTTGCATTCTTTCTTTCCTTCTCTTCATTTTCTTCAAAAACTAATCTAGCAGAACTCTCTCCTTTTTCTTTGCTAACAATATTTTTTGAACCAAGAGCAAATCCAATCCTAACCCCACCATCCAATTTTAGTTCTTTCGAAGCTGGTTCTGCAGTTACATCATAGCCATCCTTCTCAAAATCCCCATTTTTAACATTTGAAAATAATTGTTCAGCCTTCTCAATCTGTTTCTGTATTTCCCTTTCTTGTTTCTCCTCCTCAGCTAAATCAGCTCTAATTCTTTTATTCTTCATTTTTTCCTTAAACATAGTCTCTGAATCTCTATCAATGTAAGTAATAAACCAACCTTTTGGTGTCTCCTCAACCTTACACTTACCTGTTCGACCCAAGTACTTAATGAACTCAGTCAAAGTAGCCCACTCTGTTGAGTTCATGTGTACATGATGCCTATCGTGAATATACTCATTATAAACAACGGTGGCGGCAACACGGGAAAATCGGTGGCTCATTCGCATAAGGTCAAGGAAGCCTCTCTCGAACTCCTCTGAATAACCTTCAACGATCCGGTGAGGGTTTTGACCAAAGATTTGCATTTGGCGTTGATGACTCTCACTCATACAATGGCATTTGAAGCCGTTCTCGTCGCGACACTGCTTCTGGCACATCTGACAATACCATCGGAGCTTTTGAAGACCTTTTGCTTTGATTCTGTTTGCGATTGCTTTAGGAGTAAGAAATTCGTTCTTTCCCATTTAGGATTATGGGAGATCCTTTGCAGGAAATATTCAAAACAGAGGAGGCTCTACCTGAGAAGAAGAGCAGACAAGTAGTTTATGAGAGCAGGTACTATCTCAAACTGATCAATCAATAACAAATCCTTCACAATCAAAAAGGCATAAAAAATAATGTTATATGGCAAAAAAAAAAATGGTTATGTTATTACAAATCGCAATATGTATATGCTTTTCATGAAGACAAACTCAAAAATATAATTGAATCAAAAAATCCTAATTGATAATTGAGGAAGAAGAAAATTTGCAAAACCCAGACAAGTAAAACGGTTCCAAAAAATTCCCAAACATTCGAACTTGTTATTTTCTCTACACACGAAATCAAAAGGTCAAGGGAAGAATCAAATAATGAATAATAATTTTTATAATTCTTATATTGGTATGGGAATTTTGGTAACAGAATGGGAAACTCACCTGGTTAAGCTAGCTGAGATGCTTCAGTAGACAAAGATTTGCGACTTGATAGAATAGAACTCAGATAATCTGATTCGATAGCTGGGTTTCAATGGTTTTTTTGGAAGAATTTTAATCATGTGCATCAAGACTATCCTATGTACTTTGATTCTTTTGATTCTGAGACCGCCGTTGGTTGCTGTAAAGACTTCGTCCAATTATTTTTAGGTCCTTTAAATTTAACAAAACTTACTTTTAGGTTCATGTATTTTGACTAATCTATTTTAAATTTATACCTCTTGTCAATTAAAATGACAATAATGCCCTTAATTATATTCCTAAGGTTTTGTAAAAATAACAACTCTTAGACTAGGGGTGAGCATTCGGTCAACATGGGTAATTTTTAGAAAATTATTGGTTCAATTATGAAACATAAACTTTTTTCTGCTCTACCAGAATTGCCCGAATTAATTGTTTACCCAATTAATGATTTTTGAATTACCCGTTCTATAAAACTCTTGGCCGAATTGGAATTAAATACGACCAGTGAAAAAGCCTTTTAACAACAAAATCTCAACCTAGAACTAATCTCTTTAAATTTTACACAATGTTATAATTCTTTCAAAAGCCATAACAGTACCAATATTCTTCCAAATAACATAGATATCGATGTTCTTAAATTTTAAGTCCCAAAATACAAAATATGCTACTGCACTTAAACTACAGCTGCAAATGAACAACAGAATCACATGTACAAGCTGTCTCTATGTTTTACTTCTCAGTTACTAAAAAGCAAGCATTTCTCAATAAATTCCATGTATAAGCTGGACAATTTTAAAAAAAAAAAAAAAAGGAAACAAACTTAGAAGATTAATCAAGCAACAGTTGCAGCACTTTGTGTTCAATAATCAAGATTACAAAACAGCCATAAACCCAAAGCAATGCTACTGCACTTAAACTACAGCTGCCAATGAACAACAGATATCTATAATTTTTATAAAGCTGCCAATGGACCAAAGAACTCATTTGCTGCGGAACTAAATCAACTTCAAAGCACGCAACAAATCAAGCAAGCAACAACTGAAGATAGAGATTGCCACATAATTCAAAATGTTGACTTTGGTGCTTACCTTTTTGTTCTTCCTTTGGTCTGTCCGCCTAGAAGTAAACAGCAGCAGCAGAGGTGTCAAAGTGAGAGCTTACAAGCTTATTTCTGGCACAAAACAAGCTGAATCAGTATTTTTTTATAGCAACCAAACACAACCGAAAGAGAACAGAATTTTGCTAAATAAATATGATACAGAACCATAAATTAAAAAGGATTGAAGGTACACTGTGACTAAACAGAACCAAAACAAGGATAATGAACCAAGAAGGCGTTAATCACATATCACTAAAACAAATTTTTGCTAATGAACTCATTAATTATCTGCAGAATTAGTTGTATTGTAAAGATTAAGAAGCGAAGCATTAGCAAATATGTGTCAAGTTGTTTACCGAATTCCATCGTTGTTAATCTATAAAATTAACCAGGATTGAAGACAGGTATGAAATTAACTCTGTTGATTTGTTTAAAATAAAAAAGAAAACAACTCAACCCCATATTATATTCTTCATCAAAGCTTTGTTTTCTTTTATTTTCTTTTCTGTTATTATTACAATTTCTTAGCTTCCAAACAAAAGCATGAAATTAAAGCTTACGTTGACAACAGTTGTGCTCCGAGCTGGCCACTTTGTTGAATATGCAGTAACAAATGCAGGTAAAAGCAACAGAGAAAGAGGAGAGAAAATGATAACAGATGCAGAGCAGAGGGTCGTAATTCTTCGTAATGTGAATCTCTGAAAATATGACAAGAAGGAGAAGGTAATAATAATAATAAGTCACACCTTCTCCCTTGAAACTTTTTTCTTTCTTTAATCTCACTCGTCTCTGTATATTCTGACTTTTATTTTTGAGAAGAAAATATTTTGACTTTATCAGACCCCAACAAGAACAGTTTGAATCGAAAAGAAATAAGAACACTTTATACTTTCTAAGAAACCCTAATTTTGATTTTGGATTTCGAACAAATTCAACTGAAAAAATATAATCGGAGACACAACAAAGATACTTACGATTTGAACTTCAATCGAGAGAAAAACAGAAAATCCCTTCGGATTCGACGAAAGAACAAAACGATTTCATGAAGAGACCAATGCAAGTCGCGAGTTGAAAGAGAGAAGCGAAAAATTACGCTAATTCAGCAAAGAAAGCTCAAGAAACTAAGGAAAAGAAGAGAGACAATCTCTGTACAAAACACCTCTGTTCTTCGATTGTAAAAGGAAGAGAAACCAAAAGGAGGACTCAAAACCAGATGAGGTCAGTGGCCGGAAATGAAAGAGGAGCAGCAGCAGCAGCAGGAGGGTTAATATTAAGAACAAACAAAACGGCATCATTTTACTTTTTTTGTTTGATTCGGTTCTCATATTCTTAAAACCGAACAATGAACCGATTTTTTCAGTTTTTACATTTCTGAAACCGCCGATTAAACCAAATCATTCGATTAACCGAAAATCGATTTGTTTTTGGTTCGGTTCTTAATTTTCTGTTTTTCATGCTCACCTCAATTCCTGGTATAATCTACTATCGTAACTATAAGCACAACAATGAAATAAGCTAAAAATCATCACTATATAATATATGATAGCTACTATCACAAACAAACCGTCAAAACACAAGGAATAAAAGAATTTGCAAAATGAAGCTCAAGTAACCCACAAGAAATGCTTAATTGAGGCATACAAATGTACCATAACCACAGTACCTAAGTGTTAGAACATACTCAATTCGCAAATCATCACCATCAAAATTTAATTTTGTTTATTCAAGTTCAATCCACAAGACAAATCAGTTGGAGGAATCAAATTGTATTCAATTTCTAAGCCATATATTCTTGAATTAAACACATGGAAACTAGAATCTTGAAATTCACATAAACTTTAACAAGACACACTATTCAATATCTGAAAATATGTAAAAAAAAAAGGGAAAAAGGTTTGTATGACACCTTAAAATTAAAGAACTCAAAAGCAAAATTGGATAGAAGATTCTACAAACAATCAAAATTAATAACTAATGACTTTAAAACAGCAGTAAAAAGAAAATGATAGGGGAATTGATAATATGACAGATAAAATTGATTAAGCAACAATATCAGCAAGCAAAAGCTTTCGGGAAAAAAAAAAGAATGAAGAAGAAGAAGACGACATCGGCTGATAAGTTACCGAACAAAAATAAAATTGAATAATTATGAACAATATGCAAAGAAAAAAATAACAAGCTTACCAATTACCAATTTAAAAAAAGAATAAAGAATGGAAACCCAAAATCCTAGCAGTAGCAGAATCAGTCCAAGTGACAACTAAGACAGAGGGAAGTGCTGGTGGTGGGTCAATCTATTTGGAGAGCAGAGGGAAAGTGAAGAATCAAGGAAGGGTAATGCGTTTCGGATGATAAATGGTGACTAAGCAACGACAATTAAGGGTGAAGGTGGTCGGATGGTGAAGAGGAGCTAGACAACAATTGTTAGGGTATGTGGAGGAATGAAGAACCAACAAAAAGAGAGAGAGGTGGAGAGGCAGAGCAAAATGAAAAGTAAAAGGTAAATTAGGTTTGGAATACCAAAAGAGTTTGGTTAATTCGATTCGACCGAAATATACTCTAGCCGAATTAAACTGAATTACCCGAAATTTTTTTATTTTTTGGCTAAATTATAATTTGAAATTTTCTTAACCAAACCCAATTAACCGTTTTTCTTGAATTAGTCAATTTACACGAATAATTTTGCTCACTCCCCTATATTAGACATCTCTAGAATTCTTCATTTTACAATTCTTTTTAAAAAAAAAAAATTCTACGTTCTATATAATTTGTAACAGAAGATCCGCACGGCAACCACATGAAACTGCTTTATGTAGTGTGTCCAACTCTTAACATCACACCAAAGTCACATTGAGGGTAATGTGGTATTTGCACCCAAAGTTTCTTTTCATATAAGGAACCTTGCCCATTTTTATTTCTAAGTAAATGAATCTATAAGAAAAGATACGGTAATTTTTTTTTTTAGCTCTCTTGTGATGGGAGATTATAAATTAGATGCAAAAATTAATCACAACAAACAAATAAACACTAAATTTTGGCTTGGTCACTCAATTTAGGTTTTCGATCATCTTACCCTCGGATTTTGGCTTCCAATTCAGTTACTCAACCTGAAACTGAGAGTTTAAGCTTCGTAAGACCCGTTTATGTACATACACTGCCTAATCGCCAGCTTCAAACTCCTCATAGCAGGTATACTTCGAACCTTATATTTTTAAATTGGGAACTTTTTGTTTGCTTAATTAAATTACGTAAGGAGTTATAGACTTGAAGCAAGTACCATTTTGATGGAACGACAAGGGTTCGTACTTCAAGGTTTCTATTCCTTGTTAGTACAGTAATAAATATCAATGTGGTAATACCATCTTTGTAGTTGTTAGTTTCCTATCTTGTCACATATCTTTGTAACTATGGTGTAAATATATTTTTTTTAATTAGAATCAGAGCTGCTAAATCAATCTCTGTAATTAAAGAGTTTATAGTTTTGCATATTTGGATTTTGCCTGCATTTTGTTCTCATATATATAAAAAAATAACTCCTTGGGCTTTGAAAAGTGAGCCCCTCCCTTATTTGGCTGGTATATATACTGTATATACATGCTCTTAATATAAATTTCCACAATTATTTTGCCTAACTTTATATAATTAATTACTTTTATTGTTATTTAATAGAGTATGAAATTACAAGGTTGCTTAAACTCAACGACATGTTTATCGGAGACACCAAAAGTTGTAAGAGTTGAAAGAGGAGGAAGTGCTAGTATATATTTAAACAATGCTGCTTATCGTACCTTCTTACTACCTCCGACTTTTTGAGAAGTTTACATTTTCATTTTTGGGTGTCTTTTTTGATTATTTACATTTCCATTTATAGTAAGTTTTGTAATTGTTTATTATTATTTCTTTATTGGTATTAGTGAAAAAGTAAGTGGTGTAAAGGTTTAGTAATTGTTTATTATTATTTGTGTATTGGTATTGATGATTTGTTGGTATTTGTGTTTTTAGGGTGTAAAGAATTCAAAAAGACGGAGGTAGTATATAACAAGTTTAAAGTAAGTCCAGTGGAGATGGAAATTGCAGCTGTGGCTTTGATTTGTCATCAGCAAAATAAACCTTTTATTGCAATTAGGGCTCTTTCTGATTTGGCCGGTGGTGCGTGGATCTGCCCATTCTAATGAGGCTGACATTTTTACCTCTCTTGCTGCTAAAAATTCTGTTGCTATCGTTTTGGAACTTATTAAGCTTTTACCTTCCAATTAGATGTACTATTAATATTCTTAATTAGAGATATATATTTAGTGAATAATGTTCTTGACCACCTTGATTAGGGTTGTCTTATATTATTATCTACCATTTTGGTCTTGGATTTAATCATCTGATTTTCGATCACCAAACTTCAATTATTGATTAATCAAAATTGGAGCTAAGCATGACTATTAAGGGTAACAAAATGCTCTCTCTACCGAATTTTAAGGCATTGCATTTGTTGAGAATTAAACTTGATCTATTTAATAATAAAGAAAATAAAAAGAAGATGAAATGTACATGTGAGGTGTTGGATTGAAGAAGAGTAATTGGAAGGGACAAAAGAATAATAATGGAATAAAAAAAAAAAACATGTATACGCATGCACGTGAAAGTGTCTGAATAAGACAGAGGACATGATAGGTGTTGATTGGTGGTCATGAGCTGTTATGAAGCCAAGATTATGGCAGAATTTAGTTGAGTTGTTAGCTTTCAATTTGGCCATAAAATTTGCATGGTTTGTATTTGTTTTCATACTCTATAATAGAGCAGATCGTAAAAGACGAGAATGGTGTGAGTAGGAAACATTTGTGAGTGAGTGTAGAGTGGGTTGGTGTAAATCCACAAAATAAAGTTTGTGAGAGAGATTTATGTTTCTGTATTATCATTATTGTTGTTAAATATAATTATATTTTATTAATTATCTCCTCTTTCTTCCAACAGCATTCTCAAGATTTGAGATTTTACTAGCAATGGGCCTTTTTTTTTTTTTTTTCAATAGATACATGGAAGAGGGAAAAATAAGGTGCTGAATCCAAAATTCCACGGTTCTTTAAAATTTTTTGGAAAAAAGTATACTAATAAATTATGTAACCAATAAACAACATATTTTCTCTCAAAAAAATAAACAACATAATTAAGTTCCTAATTCTTAATTAAAAATAGTTAACATTCATTCTCTAACAACCCTTCATTTAGGGTACTATTATTGTCACTGTCTTCCTTACAAGGACCATAATTCTTACTACAAGCAATATAGTACACAAAGTTAAGCAAACTCATAACAGCAAGAAGCCAATAATAATAATCATAATGACCCTTATTGATATTGCTTGAAACCCAGCTTTCTTCACCACCTTCTCTTCTGGTAAAACTATCAATACAAGTCATTATAAGACTCGCAACCAAATTTGCAGCAGCCAAACCCATTTCTGAAAGAGTTACAGAAATTCTAGACATGCATTTAGGCAATTCAGTATAGTAAAATTCATTTTGTCCAATTGTATTAAAAGCCTGTGCTAGTCCTTCCAAAATGTTTCTTGGTAACAACCATAACAGACATATTAACAACTGCATTTGGGTTATCCAAAAATCCTTCCTTTATTGCCATATCTCTTCTGAAACTCTCCGAAATCGCGATTTTTGATGTAAAAGGGATAATTAAGCGATTGTAAAAACTAATCCAAATAACTATAGAGAGAATCATGAAAACCCCAATGGAACCAGCAGGAATTTCGAAATTTGAAGTAATGTGTCTGTTCATGGTGGATGCTTGGAGTACTGGAAATGAACTTTGACTTACTGTTGTATATATTATTATTCCAGTTGACCATATTGGGATTATTCTTGTTACTGCTTTTAATTCTTCTACTTGATCTATTGTACAAAGACTCCATGGATCTAAAGCTCTTCCATCTGGGCTTAACTCCACTTCAGGATTTTCCACCATGCAAGCTTTGTTTAGAAACCTACATAGAACATGAAGTAGGCAAGAAAAAGTTTTCAAATTTGGGAACGTTTCGCGATCTAATTACAGAACCAAGATATAAAATTTAAGTTTAAATCGCTGATTGTGTGTTGAATGATCAATACAAGTTATTTTTTTCCTATATTCAGAATTAAATTTTTTAGAAAGGGTAAGTCGAGAGTACTAGAATTCGTGTGATTCAAATTCCGGATATATATATATATATATATATATATATATATGGGACCAACTTTGCATACATATAGACAACAACGTACGGATATGATTATTAACCCATTAATTAGTTTAAGAAAATAATTAATAAACTTGAGAAGTGATAATTAGATACCTTAATTTTTCAGTTGGTGTTCGAAGCATTGAACCGTTACTATGGTACATTTGATCTGTATCAAATTGTGAAAATGGAATATTCCTCTTCTTATAAGCAGCCACAAGAACTTGGGCAAACCCAGTAAGCAAGCTGGTTTTAGGTTTTGACTTCACATAAAAAGAAGAAGCAAGAAAGAAGGGAAAAGTTAATAAAATCATAAGCAAAACTGGAGCTCCGAACCCGACTTTCCAACCCATCACTTCTTGGATATAAACAACACATGTCATTCCAATAATTACTGAAACACAAACAACTACATAGTACCAAGCTTTCTAAGGTTACTGCTGTGTTTTTTGAGGATTTTTTTCCTTCCATAATAAGCTGATCTGCGCTAAATGCTAAAGAAGATGACCTTACACCACCCGCTCCAATTGAGATTAGACCAAAAGATGAATATAATAACAGAAGCTGTAATGCTGTCGCCGATTGGCATGTGTCGCCATCACATGGGGTTGGCTTTGCTTTTGGAATTATAGTTGTTGACCATACTAGAATTGTACCCTTTATAATCAAAATTACAGAAATGAGGAATATGTTAATTAATAACAATAAAACTTGAAGAAATTGATTAAATTTAGTTACCAGAAGGCTAGCAATAGATCCGAATCCGATCATCGGAAAGCGGCCAACGTAAGAATCAGGAAGAAAAGCACCAAAAATTAGCAACAAATTGGTAGCAGCTGGCCAGAAAAATAACACATTTGCTCCTTGAGATGCTCCATCCCATATTCTCTTTTCAAATACAAAATCATGTTGGGTAGTAACCCAAAACTTGCCAACCTCTCTAATCCCTGATTTGCTAGCAACCCACAAAACAAAATATGATTAGATATATATATATATATATATATATATCAATCGATTAACAAAATATGTTCCTCATTTTCACTATTAAAAAAAAAAAATGCAATTATTCATTGTTAATATTATTTTTTTGTTGGGGGTACCTAAAATAAAAGGTAAGGCTCTTAGGCCACCTTTTGATGGATAGCTGCTTTCGATAATTAGTGGCTCTTTGATCATCTTCGTCTTTTTGTTACTATTATTTTTTGCTTTGATATGATGGATGTGGTTTGTAAGGAAATATATATATATACACCATAATTGAAAAGTTCATTCATTACTGTGATGAATATACATACAAGGAAAAATCTTGTTCCACTTACGTAATTTTCTATTTTTCAAAATCTTACATTTATAAACAAAATCTATTTGGATGTGTTTTTGACAATTAAAAAGAAATCTAAGAACAATAGGATTTTCTCTATATACAGAATCATGGCTTTATTATTTTAAGAATGTTATTACTTAGATTATAATTACATAATCCGTTATCGGTAAATCACTTTCTATCATTTGTTATTTTTTTTTAAATGAAATATAAATTTTATTAATATATGAAATAACCGAAATATATATGAGGAATTAGAAATATAATAATAAATAATTAAAATTTCTTGTTTAAAGATAATTTTTAGATCTTGGCAAAATAAATTAATTTTTAGAGTAAAAAATTTTTCATTCTTCAAAAAATAAAAAATAAAATTAATTTTCTGTATTAGTGTTTCCGAATAAATATCTTTTTAGAATATTTGGTAGTTGAAATATTTATTTTAGATTTCTCATGTTCATTTATAGTTTTAGACAGTATAAAAAAAATTGAGTTATGATAACGAAATGTGAGTTTTTTAGGAAATAAATGGCATGTTTGGTTTAGCGATTCAAAGTAGCTAATAGCTGTTGTGAATAGTTGATTGCTGATAGCTGTTACGGATAGCCGGTAGCTAGTAAGTAAAATGACAAGTAGAAAATATTTTCAAATAAAGTCAAATTTAAAAATTTTAAATCAAAATATATTTTTAATAAATTTAAAAAAGTGTAAAAATAAAATTAAAAATAATTAAAATATTAATAATTCCTAAACTCCCACAATTGTTGAGTACCAAATTATAAAATCATATTGTCAATAATTGTATAGGATGCAAGCAAAGATCATTTTAGCTAATAATAATAATAATATAAAAGTAGAGTAGTGAAACATTTGGGGAAAAAAAAAGTATTAAATGATTTATTTGATTGTTAATTTTAGATTATTTACGTCTCTTAATAAAAAATTATAGAGAGCTATTTGTGAAAAGTTTTATCCACCAACAATTAGAATAAGCAACAATTATAAAATTTTAACAGTTATCAGCTCTTAAAAAAATTTTTTACCAAACACATATACATAAAAATTCTTTTACCACACAAAATTCTTTTACCAAACACATATACATAAAAATTCTTTTACCACACACACACACACACTTCAATGTTAAGGGCAATTTGAAAATATCAATTGACATTATCTAGCAAATTTTGTATTTTTAGAGCATGTACTAGACAGTTGTTACATTAATATAAATTTATAAAAGGTGAAATATTAAAATAAATATTCATGTAATCGATCATTCTTCCAATTTTACTTTATATCAATACTACAATTCATATTAATACATCATTACTCAATACATCAGTTTACTTTTTTTTTTATTAGAGTAACATATAACCTTCCACTTCTTAATTTTATATCAAACACTTCATCTAATTCTAGAGAGTAATATTTTTAAGGGAGATATGGAAACATTCGATGAAAAATTTCACATTGTAACAGTACTGTTATCAACAAAAGTTCCTGCAAATGATTAATAGCACTCATTTTAAAAAAATAAAAAATAAAAAAATCATATAGTAAATAAATTAAATTAAATCTTAAAAGGTTTCCATATTGAGAAAGTATCTTTCAGGATGATAAAGAATCTTTTACATATTACTACTTTCTATATAATTTTACTAGCAGATTTTTTTTCCATTTTTTTTAGTTAAATATTACTACCTCCGTTTTCATGAGATGTTTACATTTCCGTTTTTTAGTATTTTTTGAAAGTGTTTGATATATGTTAGAGCATATAAATTTTGTAAATCCTAAACTTTACATTTCCATTTATAGTAAATTTTGTAATTGTTTATTATTATTTTTTTATTGGTATTGGTGAAAAAGTAAATTTTTTTAAAGAGTTAGTAATTGTTTATTATTATTTATGTATTGGTATTGGTGAAAAATGGGTTTGTATTGGTATTGGTGAAATAATGAATATAAAGAAATTAAAAAAACAGAGGTAGTAGTTTGAAAGAGTTGTTTTTTTTTATTATTATTTTCTTTCTATTTGATTTGAAATTAAATAAAACAAATTAAAGAAAATTTGAAAATACTTGGCATATGCAGATCGAAATCCATGGTTGCGTATAATTATTTTCCAAATATAAGTTGTTACTTTCCTAAACTAACGATACATAATCCATTAAAGAGATCACTTACGACTTCTTGTTTACATGTTATCTATAGGTACTCAGATATCTCTAATGCAATGGTGAATTGCTTCCCTTACACCTAAAAAAAAATGGAAATAATTAAAAAAAAAATCAATCTCTAATGCTAATGTTTATCTGATCATTCAGCTGACGTGTGAATGAGCAATATAGCATAACTTCTATTTTTGGAGGATCTGCTAAACATTGTGCACGTTAAAATTATTACGCAATTAAATATCCATTAAATTGTGGATCCCATGAAATGAAGCAAATGGAAAATGTAATATGTTGCATTAAAATTTTTTAAAAGTTAAACTTTAGAAATAAACAGTTAGAGCATCTTTAATGTTAGGATGGATTCTGGCTGGTTTGGCATGCTTTAATAGAAGTTATTCAAGTAATTTGAATAAAGTTATGATATAGATATTTAACTATTTAAAAGGATTCTCCAATACTAGATATGCTACAATTAAATTAAGTGATTATTTGTAATTATTTAAAATAAAATTTGAATTATAGTTAAAATAGGAATTATAATACGGATATAACACCCAAATGAAAACAAATTTCAACGGAAAAAATAAAAATACTAAGTCACGATGTCTATTTGACCCTCTGAAAATAGAGATTGGGATGGACAATAACTATTACACGTCATCTTCACAAATCATTTGTAGATACTCCAAAATCCCTACGTCTCCTCGAAAGATCCGCATTTTCTTTTATTTTACAAGCTCTGCAGATTTTTATTTTTTTATAAACAGAGATATTCTAAATCATATAGGAAAGGAGGTGGATGGCATTCGAATCCAAGATGGCATAGCTAGGATTTTGGTTGAAGGGTTCCAATTTATAAACTATATAGTTAACTAAAATAACAACTAGCATATTTAGCTCAGCTGGTAAATGGCAGAAATTTTAATGTAGGGTCATGGATCCAAACCTCACCTAAGATATGTTTTCCCTATGCATCCAGTTTTTTTTTTTTACAAGTTCTTTTGTTTTTTTTTAACAAAAATGTTCTAAATCATATAAGAGAGGAAGTGGATGGGATTCCAACCCGAGCAACGCAGACTCATTGGAGCCCACAGCTCGGATGACTTGGTAAGGAGGGGCAGTACTGCACCACTCCATGTTTTGATTTATTTGCTATCTCTTCTTTCACCTTTGATTTATGCACTTTTACTGTTGTATATTTTACAGTGCTAATAAAATTTCATCCTCCTTGTATATATTTAAGGGGATGACTTTACTACACCAGTTGCATTACACCAATCCAACATAGCAAACAAAGAAACTATAAAATTATAGGATGTGGAAGTCATGATGTGTAGCCGCCTACTTTGTATTAAACAAAATTAATTTGAATTTTAGGATGGCAAACACTTATCTATTATTTAAAATTTTATGCTGAATTATTCACACAGTTTATTTTGACATGTAATCTTAACCAAGCATAAAAAATTAGTTACAAAATTAAAAATCTGATCTAAAACTGCAATGCAATATAAATTATCTCAGTGTAACATAATTTTTAACAAATAAATAATGTTGCTCTTCTCATATGGCATATGAATATATGATAGCAATCATATGCCATATCTATGAGGTTATAATTAAAGGAGCACCTGATTGTATTTGTATTCTTTTCTTGAGAACATATATATATATATATATATATATATATATATATATATATATATATATATATATACTTTTTATTTTGAGAAGAATGTATATAACTTTTTCTTTTTGCTATAATGAAAAATTTTACATTTCCTAAAGGAATATACATGATAATCCCTCATATTGAGATCACCTTGACACCTTCTATACAAGCTAGAACTTGCAAACTTGCTATCTCCTAAACCTTAAAAATTAACATTCATTCCCTAATAACCCTTCATTTAGGGTACTATTATCATCCCTTTCTCCCTTACAAGGACCATAATTTTTAATACAAACAATATAATACACAAAATTTAACAAGCTCATTACTGCAAGAAGCCAATAATAATAATCATAATGGCCTTTATTGATATTGCTTGAAACCCAACTCTCTTCTCCTTGTCTTCTAGTAACACTATCAATACTTGTCATTATAAAACTTGCTGCCAAATTTGCAACAGATAAACCCATTTCACCAAGAGCTGCAGAAATGCTGGACATGCATTTCGGTAATTCTGTATAGTAAAATTCATTTTGTCCAATTCCATTAAAAGCCGGTGCTATTCCTCCCAAAATGTTACTTGGTAACAACCATAATGCAGACATATTAACTACTGCATATGGGTTTTCTAAATATCCTTCTTCTATTGCTATTTTTCTCCGAAATGTCTCCGCGATCGCTGAGGCTGCCATGGCTGCTGAGGAGAATAAAATCCCTATTCCCATTCTTTGTTTCAAGCTTAAACGGACAGGTTTCCCGACGAGCTTTGATGATAGAGGGATTATTATCCGATCGTACAAACTGATACAAATAGCCATAGAGATGAACATGAAAACACTGATAGAGCCAGCAGGAATTTCAAACTTTGAAGTAATGTGTCTGTTCATGGTGGATGCTTGGAGTACTGGAAATGAGCTTTGACTTATAGTTACATTACAGACATTATCATCCCAGTTGACCATATTGGGATTATTTTGATTATAGCTTTTAGCTCTTCTACTTGATCTATAGTGCAAAGACTCCATGGATCTGAAGCTTTTCCTTCTGGGGTCAGCTCTTCTTCAAGATTGTTTATGATGC
>CATIWJ010326788.1:0-14109 GCA_949640765.1 Croton laevigatus | reverse complement strand
TGATACCAATGAAGGAATTCATACAACGAATATATAAATAAAGCGGGAATAAATATAAATACCTCATGTACGACAAACGAATATTCCCATGAGCGGAAGTGCTTGCAGGATCTGGCATGCTAGGCCGTCTATAGAATATTAAACCCTATAGCGCTATTTCACAATCTAAGAGCTCTAAATGAGATGGAACAGTTTGAGTATGGGAGAGACTGGCTATTCCAGATAATAATACGTCTAACTTATGTATCCCCTAATATCTTATTAGGGCTATATATAGGTATTGGGTCATTAGGGTTACCCATTTAACCCTATAGCCCATTACACTTAATTGGATCTACCCATGATCAATAAGTTATGGGCGGACCTTAATTAATTAATACAAATACTAATTAATTAATTCCAACACTAGCGTTTTGCTGGAGAATTATTGTGCAAATTTAAAGATGAGTCGCATACTGTTTGAATGTTCTGCAAAAAAAAAATAAATAAATAAAATCAGGTCAGGTCAGGTCAACCCGAACCTGAAGCAGATCAGGTTAGGGTTGGAAATTCCAACCTGTTTATGTAAACATATCAGGTTAGGGTTGAGGGATAATCAACCCGAAACCCGTCTAACCTAAAAAATGGCAGTTCAGATCGACTCAACCTAATTTGTTTGCCACCCCTACCGTCAAGTTACTGTCTAGATTCCGTTGGAGTTGCAAAAGCATTTCCGGTCGAAGAGCGATTCTTAGATGTTTCCATCGAGTTTCGGACGATAATAAATGGGGTTTCAAAAGAGAAAAATCGATTTTGCCGAATAAGAAGCTTTGGCCGTACAGGTTCAAATTCGCGAATTTTCGACGGGAATCAACAGTTTTTGTCGTGATTCAGTCGACCAACGTGGATATGAGAGTATTCCGGTGAGTATCAGGCCAGAATCGTGAGATTTTTGTCGATTTTCGGTGGGAAAAATGATTTTCTCTTTGCCGGAAACATCACCAAAAAATCAAGGATGCCGAACCGATTAGATCAACTGAGGCCCACCAACATAGCCCAGTTGTGAAAATTTATCTTTGGGCTTTGGGTAGGATAAAGTAGGATAGTAAAATTACGAAAAAAACACAAAACTATCATCATTTTGAATTGTTGTTGACTAAAATAGCCCTTTTATTTTGTTGAAAAAAAAAAAGCCACGGGGCAGATAGTATATTTGGAGTTTTAGTAGAAGTAAATGGATAATGTTTTTAATATTGAGTAAATAGCATATTACAAATTAAAAATCCAATTATATCTTTATTAACAAATAAAATAAGCAACCTTAAATAATATAAAATAGAAAAATTATCCAACCTTAAAAAATAATTGGATATTTCTCTACATCCTTTTCTTCTTTTTAACTACTTGTATAAAAATAAATTGAAATAGCTACAGCAACCCGATGGAAATATAGAAGCAGCCCTAGCAGCCTCCACCTTTGACATGCGGCCGCTGACGTGAAGCCTAGAGACAGCCGAACCTTAAGCTGTTACTGTCAGCCCCACCAAATATATACCCCATATATACCTCATATACCAATATATACCAATACACACCCTCTTCTTCTTCGCCAAATCCTAGCTTCTATTAACAATTTTATCTCCTAAAAAATCAATGTATATATTCCATATATATATATATATATATATATATGAACCATATGTCGATATATATGGCTCCATTTATTCATCTCCAAAACCCTAACCACCTCCCCTCCAAAGATCACCATATGTTATATCCATATATACGCTATATATATCGGTACATGGTATATATGATCAATATACCAATATATATGGCTTCACTTATCCCTCTTCAAAAACCTTAGCCGTCTCCCTCTTCAAAGATCACCATTCGCTAAGCATAAACATTCAAAAAAATGAAAATCGTGACCAATATAAACTTACTGAGGTGAAGCAAATCAATCACAAAAAAAATTGAAAATAAGAAGAAGAATAGCCATGATGTATGGTCGTCAAATGATTGTTTGTGGTTGGTTGGTTAGCATGCTGTGAAGCAACAGTGGGAAAGGAAGGAGTGGAAGGTGAGGCAGTAGTGATAAGGTTTAGGGTTTTTTGGATTTGGAGTTGGAAAAAAAAGAAGAGTCAAATTTAGAGCGGGTAGTTATTATTATGCTATTTTGGTGGAAGTGATCAGCTCTCTCTAAAGCATCCATTGTAAATCCCTATAAAAAGATGTTGTTTACTATATTTTTAAAACTATATAACATTTACTAAAACAAATTTCTAAAATATGTCATCTACTTGAATAGTAAATTTTTTTTTTTTGTGATATATAGACAAAGCACCAAAATGAAATAATAGCCAAAACATCCAAAAACAACATAATAATGGGAAAAAAAAAGATCATTTAGAGCTTTTCAGGCCAACAAATTGGAAAAAATAGCAAAAAAGACCATAGGATTAGGGGTGATCAAAATTTGCCGAAAATCGATACCGAACCGATTTTTCGATGAACCAAGCCGATCGGTTTAGTTTCGATTGTTAAAATAATGAAATTTCAGTTTTCGGTTCGCCAATCATTTCAACAGTTCGTGAACCGAATCGAACCGACCAAAACCTAATACCACATCATTTTTTTTCCAACCATTCCCAATATATAACCTAAACCTAAGTTACCTAATCCTAAAACTCATCTCATAACTTGCCACCCCTCTCTCCAGCCTCAGCTTCTCTTCTCTAAATCTTCTCCTTAGCCTAGCTAGCCACCACCACTGCCATCTCCTCTCCGCCATCCACCACCACGTCGTCTCTACCGCCCACCGCCACCAACGTAGACCGCCTCCTCCCTCTCTCAGCAGTAACCCTCATTTTCTCTCCGTCTTCTTTTCTTCCTCCTTGCTTCTTTTTTCATCCACGCCGATTTACCCTTTAGCCACAAGCTATGATCGCCATCATCGCCATGTCATCTCGGCCTAGTAGAGAGATATCAGCAATCGTGAATCGTGATGACTAGTAAGACAGAGAAAGAGATCGATAATACCTGTACACGACGATGATACCTCCGCGATGAAATCAGCTTCTTATGTTGCCCACGCCGGCAACGATGATACCTCCAAGACAGAGAAAGAAATCAGCTTCTTATGTTGCCCACGCCGGCGGCGATGATTCCTCCGCGGCGACGACGTTGTATTAAACGAAAGGTTTTATTTTGTTTTTTGTTTTTATCTTTATTTTGATCTGGAAATTTATATGATAAATATTAAATTGATGTGGAAATTTCTATTGTTAACTGATCTGAAAATTTAAATGTATTTTAGTTGTATATATTTATTATTCAATTTTTATTTTGTTTTGGTTTCTTGGTTGATGTAGTCTTTTCTATTCTTGTTTTTGATTATTTAGCAGATGTATTTTATTTTGTAGCTTGTGATGAATTTGATCACCCGTTCAATTTTTATTTTAATTTGTATTTGTGATGAATTTGTAAAGGAAATGAATTATGAATTTGTTATGTAAAGGATCTGTGAATTTTGCTGTGAAATTGCTCTGTTTTTTCTCGTGAGAAATGTTGGTGTATAAGGGATACCGAACTGAAAAATTGGTTTGGTTTCATATCGGTTTTAGCTTTATTCAATTCATTTTCAGTGTCAATATTTCCTTATCGGTTTTTCATTGGTTTTTTGATTTCGGTTCGGTTTGATGAACCAAACCGATTTTTATTACCCCTACGTAGGATATCTGATGGGTATCTAACAAAATTCAAGTGGATTGCGTTTTTTCAATGATGGTCTGAAGAAGAATTCCACAGATGGCAATTTCTGGCAAGCTTAAAAAATGGCTGCCATCACATTTTTCGACCATTTTTATGTTTGAAAATGTCAAGATATGTATTTAATATTAGGAGTGTTTAAAGTCGGTTCGATTCAAAACTATTAAACCGACCAAAAATCGATAAGCTCTTTCACACCGAAAATCGAACCAAATATAGTAAAAATCAATATAAAATCGAACCGATTTTTCTGATTCGGTCCGGTTTTTAACCAATGTTTCAAGTGTATTTAAGAAGCATAAACTAAAGGTAATAAATATGAAGATATACAGGAACATATTTTACAATTTTATTATAAAAAATTAAAAACACAAAACAAAATTCTTCTTCATGATACTAACTGATCCATTCGCATCATCAGCATCAACAAATCTCTAAGCTCTTGCTTGAGGAGCTGCAACCACCAAAAAATTTTCTTTTCAACGGAGCCAAATAAATATACTAAATAATCAAATATTTTGCATTCTAAAAAAGACAAAAACCTTTATTTAAAAAAAAAATTGATTTGAGTAAATGAAAGAAAGAATTTCTCTCAGACGGTTATGATTGAAAGAATGGAAAAATTTCAAACTCATCATCATTTTTGCTTCATCATACAGAAACCCAAATAATCAAAACAAGATTAAAAACTAACAATCAAAGAAAAAACATAGAAACGAGATGACCAGAAACAAAATCGACCACTGAACGAGATGAACTTAGGGAAATATTTCAGACTTATCATCTATTTTGCTTCATCATCGAAAAACCCAGATCAAATAAAACATTAAGAAACCCAAATCAAATAAAAAAATAGATTAAAAATAATGAAAACGAGATTAAAAACTACAAATCAGAGAAAAAAATTAGAAACAAAATGAACAGAAAAAAAATATTGTCCACCGAACAAGATGAACTTAGGGAAATAAGTCATCTGTTTTGCTTCATTATCGAGAAATCCAAATTAAATCAAAAAATAGATTAGAAAAAGAATCAAAACAAGATTAAAAACTAACAATCACTAATCAAAACATAAACTTAGAAACGAGATGAACAGAAACATTACCTACTAGGCTACCACCGAACGAAATGAATAGAGACAATACCGACCACCGAATGAGATGTAGAGAAACAAAATGAGATGAACTTAGGGTTGGAGGTTAAGTCATGGCAGTCAGAGAGTTTTGGGCTTGGGCGTTAAGGTTTCGAGAGAGAAAGTAAAGGAGAAGAGATGCAAAGGGGAAGAAAGGAGGCGGCAGCAGATAGGGTTAAAGAAATTTATTTTAGGGTTAGGAAAAGATATGTGTGTATATATATATATATATGGGGTTGTGGTTCGGTTTATAAATTCTTAAAACCGACCACCGAACCAAATTTTTCAATTTTTACTTTTCTAGAACCGATAACCGAACCAAACTTTTGATTAACCGATTTTTTAGTTCGGTTTGGTTTCGGTTCGGTTATCGGTTATTTGTGTTCACCCCTTTTTAATACTCATCAACAACCCTTGTCCCTAAGTTTCTAGTTGTATTCTTACCATAATCCTTTCTAAATATTGCCGATTTTCAATCAATTTCCAGTGGATTTTCGTCAGTTTCAAAATTGAATTCTTCGTCAATTTCCAATTGATGGAATCTCGAGTTTCCGAGCCAAAAATCAATTGAAGCTCAATGGATTTAGCTTAGAAATGGATGGAACTTAATGGATTCCATTTTTTCAATGACAAACTTTGGTTTGTAGAGATGTTCAATCGTGCGTTTGATTGGTTTTCGACCATCTAACATTGAGGGTATTGGGAGACTTACCATATTTTGGATTGCCGACCAGTACCCTCCATTCCTCGATTGGCTAAAGTTGGAAGAGGTGCGGTGGCAGTGGAGGTTGATAGTCATCTTCTTCAACATGTCTATTAATCTGATGATCTACTGCATTTTCCCCTTTTAAAAAGAATGAAAAAAAATATCCTTTGGAATTATTTGTGGCCTTTTTTCTTTTTGAAAAACTTTGATGGCCAAATTGATTTTGGCCTAAATTTTTAACGTTTCCAAAACCACCTCATTTTTTTACCCCGAAAACATAAAAAGAAATATATAAAGTTGTACAAAAAATTACCCATTAAAAGGTAGTATTTACTTATTAAAGGACAAAAACTGATTAATTATATACAGAAAAAAAGTTGACTTTTCTTTATAAAAACTAAAAAGTGGTCAATTACATGTAAATTCCAAATATTATATTTACATGCAAGCTCACAAGCAATGTAGCCCCCACCACTACAATGTTTGTAAATTGCTCACTTTGATTTTAATTTGAAATTTTAGTATATTATATATGAGGTCAACTACTAGCAATGTAGGGAAAAAAAGATAGCAAGGCACTACCACTGGTGACCACAAAAGCTCTCTCCTGGGTGTGAGTAGGTGCGTATATAAAAATATCTATGTAAAAAAAAAAAAAAAAAAAGAAAGATAGCAAGGCACTGCTAGAGGAGAGGAGAGGAGAGGAGTTAGGAAGGAGGGGCTACTTTTGGAATAATTGCAAGATAGTAGAGATGACTAAATTTCAAGTTGAAAATTGAAAAGACATCAGAAAGGAAGAAACAAAAAGGGAAAGAAGAAAAAGATAAGGGTCCTTCAAAAAAAAGGTTATTTTAGCTTAAAATCAGTTGGGATTGAGACATTGAGAGCAGTCATACAACACAAGAAGATTACATAACATTTCACTAATGAGACCAATGGTCCTCATTATCCAATGCTCAGAAAATATCCAATCAGAAAAGGTTCCCTAAAGTATCATTATACAGTCAACCTGGCCATGAAATTTCAAAATAATAATAATAATAATAATAAAAAGATTTTAGCCCATGGACCATCATGATATATAATGTTGGAGCCAATAGAGACAGACCACAAGAAATAAAATAAAATAAAATAAAAAAATCAATCATTTTGTTATACTATTCTAATTATTGCAACTCTTAAGTGAAATCTTGGTATTTGGCCCATGTAATGAACCCATCATGACCCATTCTCAGTATTGGGCCAGTTTCGTCTGAAAGCCTTTCCTTTGATAGAATCATCAGAATGCTCAACCTGATTCGCTGATTTCTTGAGTAAAGAAATAGTCAAATAGGTTGAGCTAAAAGAACTCACGAAGCTTGGTAAATTCATAATGCGATATGTGAGTAGAATATCAAATAATGGCTATACATATGAAGTGGTAAGAGGGAGCCTAGCTAATGTGTAATGGCAGAGGGAAAGGTGTCAAACCAGGGAAAAAGAATTTGCCATTTTCATTGGAAAGTAACAAAAGTTTTCAGAAGATATTAATTACATTACATGCTTAGAGACGAAGATTGCTTTGAAGCAAACGTAGGAGAGCAATGCTTCCCTGAGTTCTGTCCTCCGCAGCCGATTTCTTTCCAATTCCACCTCTATTCCCCTGCAGAAAATTTGAAAGTAAATCTTCAACTCGAACCAGTCCATTGAATATGTTCTGTTTTCACAAAATTAGCATTCTTCATTTTCATCTACTGGAGGGATGAAGTACAAATAACAATCCAACAAGAGAGCGAAACAGAATGGGCAGGAGTAGGATTTGACTTACTTTTGGTTTCTCATTGTCATCTTCTATCCCCAAACCACTGAAATCCCTCAGTAATGTAGATGAGGCAGGCATAAGTCTCCTGATTTTTTGAATACAATTTTGAAGAAAACAATTCACAGTGATATATCACAAATGTAGTAATTAATGTTACAGATTATTTCCTTAGTCTAGACAAAGAAAACCAACCTCTTTGGTTTCTTCACATTTGATGATTTGCCTGAGGTGTTGGATCTTGATTCACTAGTTGGCGCATCAAGTTTGCATTCTTCTGTGGCTGCAACATTTTCTTTGCATGGTGGCGGTGGCGGCGGTGGTGGTGGGGGTAGCGGTCTATCCAATTGTTTCTGAAAAAAATTGGGAAAAGGGTAGACAGATTTCCAAATTCATCTTATGCTTGAAAGTTCATCTAGTAATTTCTCCTTAATTTTTGGAGATTTAAGTTGGAATGAAAACTGAAAACAAGCCAAAAAAATCCAGTTTCTTCTAGCAAAATATATTTGTTTACTATGAAATTACATAAAAAATGGCAAACTACTCTTTTACCCAAGTAATGAAATGAAAAGAAATTAGCTGTCCATGCTCAATTTACCTCATTAGGAGAATCATGATCCTTCCTTGGAGTGCAATTTCTTTTGGTTTCCTCAAGGTCTAAAGAATGAATATTTAAATCCATCTGGGCACAAAAAAGAAAACACAGTTTTTACTTGTTTTCTAAGTGTAGCATTAGAAATGCAAAAATATTCTCAGTAGATTACTTGCTATCTCAGGGTGGAATTAGAAATGCAAATATACTTTCAGTAGAGGTTTAGTGACTTCCTAATTTCAAGCAAAGATGAGTGGCCACACACCTGAGATGAAATATCCCGATCCTGTGTTGGAGAGCTACTGCATATGATTTCCTTGACATTGAGAGAATGGACATTTTCATCCATCTAAGAATTAGAAGTTCCTAGTTATTAACTGTTTTGACCATTAAACCACAAGCAGTCTCATCCCTTTTGCTACAAAGATTTTTCTTTTAATTTACTAAAAAAAGAAGATTCACTATCAAATGTACCTCACTAATGACAACTGGTTCACATCTAGTACTGTCCAATTCAGATGTGTTGCGGTAGGGAGAATGACTCTTCCCATCCACCTGAAGAACACAAGAGCACGTAGTAATTCGTTTCCCAAAGAAAGAGCAAAAATAAAAGTTGATTATAGCTAACATAAAGATAGCCCATGCACCTCAGTAAATAGATTGTTGTTGAATCTTTGGGTCAAATTACATTTTGCATGAGAGCTATTGCATTCATTTACCTTGCAGTCAGAAGCTTGAACACTGGCATCAATCTAAAGATGCAAAAAGTTTAAAAATAAGCTACATTTTCTGACAACAAAAAAGTGAACCAAGATTTGAAGGAAATGTGGCAGAAAAATAACATCACCAGACCTCATTAAATAAATCTTGATCCAGGTTGCACATTGTAGGAGAGTTATTGCACTTGAATTTGATCATGAACATCTAAACATAACAAAGAATATTTAATTCAAAATAATCTGTGAACTATTGAGAAGAATCCAAGAGTTAAGCAAAAATATAATAGTCAACCTTACTCAGATTAAACCTGGACAATTCAACCTTAAAAACTAAAGAAAACTAAAAGCATGCTGCTTACCTCATCAACATTGTCACATTCATTCTCCACCAAGTCCACTGGAGCATCAGCATCAGTATCAACTTTAACAAGTGTGGCCTCTATATTTTCCTTCGAACAAGTAGAACAAAACTTAAAACCTTCAAGTTTCTTTTCCAGTTCATTGGATTTAGTCTTTTCATTTCTAAGATTCTCGTTGAGACTCGCAATTTCCTTTTCTGCCACCTGATTAAGACTATGTATCAAATATCTCATTGTCATCAAAATTGCAATTAGACATCAGACAGTATTTATCACTTACATGAATGGAATTTTTGCAGTGCTAACAAAAGTAAGAGTGTAAAATTTTAGTGTATACAGGTTATGATTTTACCGCGAGTTTTTCTTTATATTCTTTCAAGACGTTCCATATGGCCTTAGCAAAATTTTGCATAATTTGATGGCTTCTGTTATTTATGATCACATCGATGTTGTCTGGCATGGTAAGTGCAATATTAAGAGTCTCTAATTTAGAGATTCCTGAGGCACCTACAAACATAAGAGGCATGTTCAATTACATGTTCTAGAGTAGTAACTCAATCAAAATAAAAGGAGAACAACCTTCTTTTGAAAGTGATTGATCATCTTGGATGCTCTTCCCTTCTTCAACCTTAGAACAAAAAAAAAAAAGGCTAATGAATTACTTGGATACATAAAATGGCATTAAACCCTTTAAGTAAAACTGATTTCACTTGTGACCGCTTCCATTTATGGAATCTCCACAAAGAAATCATGTGTTCTGTCCTTTATCCAGTAGAAAGGATCCTCTAAAATTTAAATAAAGATGATTGCAAACCAAGTAAGTATTCATCAATTGTTCAAGTCAAACATATTGACAAAATGCAATATTTAGAGAACCTATAGAGGAAAATAAAAATGAAAATAGAACACTAATCAGTGCAAACAAATTTTACTACTTGCGATGATTAAAATCTAATACCGCTTGAGCTTCAAGGCCACTGAATTTCTTTCGTTTGGGCTCTTCAACTCTAGAAAATGATTGAAGAAGCCTCTTGTTCTTAGCTAAAGTGGGTTTTTCGTCAACATTATTGAACCTAAAAGAGTTACAACATGATGAAAAATTTGTTGAATAAGAAACCTAATATTTAAATGGATGGAGGAGACTAGAAAGAGCTATACTTAATTTTCATATAGGGTGAAGCTTGTCTCAATAGGTAGAGTGTATCGAGATAGTCTTCTTCTCCTGGTTTTACTGTTAAAATCTGAAACACCAAATTGTAAAAAGGGACTTTTGTTAGAAGCAAGGCCTAGTAGAAAATTGTTACAAAAAGGCATGAGAGACTTTTATCCAGTAAGTGGGAAAAGAATATAAAGCACAGGTAACCAAGTTTGAAACTGAAAACATCGTACCAAGGCCATTCGCTTCTTGCCTTCCAAATAATCTCTTAAATACCTGGTCAACTGCATGAAGTTGAATCCAAATTTAGTAGAATACAAATAAACAAAAGGAACAGCGTTTAATAAACAAGTGTATGTCTATTGCATTGTTGAACATCAGATTCCATTTTTAAATAATGCCAACCACAACCACTGGAATGAACAGATAAAATGACAATTTATAATCCATGAAGAACAAGTAATAAAGTTTAATACATGGAAACATTACCAAAGAGTTCTGGAAGTGCTTCTGCAATGGCTTCTGGGGGTTTTTTTGGTGCTCCAATAATGACTGAATGCTCAGAAAAATAAATGAGATTGCAAATCAGAGAAAAAGATGAAGGATAGAAGTTTTTAGGTAATCTAACACTAATCAATAGATTTTCAAGTATCAACTGATATAACAAATAAGATCAACAAATGAACAGCTAGGATCCCTAGGGGATCCAAAAGAGACTGAGTTAAGCTTGCATACTCTTAGGCACAGACCAAAAACCATAGATGTATTGTTGATGAAACTACTTTCAAGCAATCTTGA
The DNA here is from genome assembly GCA_949640765.1 of Croton laevigatus. Classification (NCBI taxonomy): domain Eukaryota; kingdom Viridiplantae; phylum Streptophyta; class Magnoliopsida; order Malpighiales; family Euphorbiaceae; genus Croton; species Croton laevigatus. Next base: position 3,099 of record CATIWJ010326788.1, on the reverse strand, counting down.
CCCCTGCAAATTGATTAAAAAAAAGGGGGTTGAGATCCAAGAAAGCAACATTGACATTACAAGACACTTCCAATATGTTCAACATCAGATCCAAAACTCCCATCATAATTTTCAAAAAGTAACTTTCCTTCTTTATTACAATCAATAAAAGAAAATAAAAAAAAATGCCAAGGTTTTCTAGTGTTACTATCTATCGGATATGTTTTGCAAATTGCAACTAAAATTGCCAAAATCATAAAAGTGTTGCTAAGCAATTAAGCACTCTAATAGAAAAAAATTTCTGAGACCTGATTTCCAGTTCTCTTTTCTCTCTCAGCACCAGCTAGATCAACAATAGTTAATACAGAATTGTTTGATTGAGCATCTAACTCTTTGCCGGACAGGTTGACAAGACTATGGATGTTGATGATGCACTGTGAACGGCTGCAACATGTTAAAATTAGAGAAAAAAATCACAAACCAAACAAAAATGTTATTATGAAAATTTGTTTCAGCATGAATTCTTGTAAGAAAACTGCCATTGTTACTGTAATTAGTAGCAAGGAAATGCAGCAAAAGTATGTCTAAACAGATAGATGTATGACAGATGAAAATGAATGAAAAAACTCTAAGATATATATAAAGCAACAACAGGATATCTGCAAAAAGCAATTACATCACATATTACTGCAATTTCAGCAGAGATACAAATATTGCCAAATCACAGTAATCAACTCTTTTTCGACTAATTTGGAAATGCTCTCCAGGGGGGAAAAAGAGAATATGTAAATTGCATTGTGGACCTGCAAAATAAAATACCAAGTGCCAGAGAAATAGGGAGAACAATGTTTTTTTCTGTGAATTGTTAGCACATTATTCCAGTAGGGAACATCAACACAGTGGGAAAGCCTGATTCCTCAACTTAACATATAAGTTCTTCATTAAATTCATCCAGATCTTTCAACAAGCATCTATTAGATTTGATAGTATTTTTATTCATGGAGCACCTCGATTGGCTGTTTGAATTCGTCATGGCTGTTGCACGTTTTAGCATTGCAGAGGCTATCAAGGATTCCGCCTGTGCAGCATCAGTAATGGAAACCTGTTTGCATGAATCAAGTCATAAACATCTCATACTCAGTTTGCATCTTGTTCTGCTGATAATAGAAGAAATAGAAGTTAACAGACGGCATAAATGGCTATATACCAATCCCTTACCTCTTGGAGATCTTTAATAGTTGACTGCTGCATAGACAAGTCAGCTCCATCTGGGGACAAATCAAACATTCTCTCTGCCTTCCCTCCTTCAGAATATATTTCAAAAATGGATATGTAGAATGACCTGAAAAGCAACCAAGTAGATATAAAAATGCAATGCCTGCCGAAGAAAGTGAAACATTGTAAACTACCTTGCCAACTTATTGCCACTTTCTTGCGTCTTCTTGAAAATGTGTTGTAGTGCAAGTGGAACCATCCCAGGTTCTCTGGCAGTACCAAACACCGTATGAGTCTTGCCTGAACCACTAGGCCCCAAAGCAGCTAGCATCCCATTTTTACCGTTGAGAAAATCCTCCACCAAAGGCTTCACCATCTTTTCATAAACTGCATTCTGTAGACACACGAAATTTTAGAATTATCACGATACATAATACTAACAAATTAAGAGTAAAATTTGTGCAGACCATGCCTGAGATGAATCGGCTGCGAAAACATGTGAAAAACCTTCATATACCAAAGATTTTATCCTTTTCGATTCTTGTAAGGCTTGCGGCGGCGTTAAAGTCACTGATTGTGAATCATTGACTGAAATACAAACTTCGCTGCTCTTTTTCTTCGTCTTTTTCTCTTTAGCGCCATTCTTAGGGTTCTGAGGCCAAGCATTTTTGTTCCTCTGCTTATAATTTTGATTCGCGACCAGCTTGGCAAGCAGAAGTGGTCGGATTCTTAGATATACTTTTAAGTTCTCCGAAACTGGAGCTAGGGTTGGGGCAGCGGAACTAGAAGGTGGCTCTGGTTGAGCATGTTGAGGAACTTCCATTGACAGAATCTCTTGAATCGGGAATGGAGCAATGTCTGGTTTATTTGATTTTGTTGATGATGCAGGGACCAGGCTCTGCGGCGGATTTGTGGAAGGAGTCGGTCTAGCCTTCCGCGGAGGATTTCGACGGACGGTCACGGTGCTTGGACATTGAGGTGGACTTTTCATCTCCATTGATAAGTGCTATTTTCTTTTCCTCTTCTCTGAAAATTTTCAATGATAACTGTGGAAAATGTGTTGCAGATGGAAGGAGACGATCAATGCAGAATTTTCCCTCGCTTTCTAGATTCGAAATTTCTAATTGCACCTTCTCGTTTGGCGGAAACTGAGCGCATAGAGTTTTTCAATTTTTGGGAACATTAATACCAATTGAACCAACTGGTTAGGAGAGTGCAAAATCAGTTCGGTTTATTGATCTGTTCAAACCGAATAAAACATTGTGAATCAAAAATCAAACCGATTACAACCAAAATTAACAATAACCGAATCGGTATTTTCTTTTCTGGTTTTAAACCAAAAATACTTAAAAATTACTACTTTCGTGTTTTCAGGTTCTTTACATTTCCATTTTTAGGTGTGTTTTTCATTTCTTTACGTTTCCATTTATGGTAAGTTTTGTAATTGTTTATTATTATTTTTTTATTGATATTGGTAAAAAAGTAAGTTTTTAAGAATGTTAGTAATTATTTATTATTATTTTTATGTTGATATTGGTGAAAAGTTGATTTTATTGGTATTGGTGAAAAACAAATGTAAAAAAATGAAAAACACGGAGGTAGTATAAATTTTGATGCTCAACTAAGCTTTCGATAAGTACTTTTCAGATTATAAGTAGTTTTAAATTATAAGCTTTTCAGTTACCTATTTATGTGATTATCTCATAAAAGCATTTTCAAAATAAGCTACAATTCCTAGCTTTTTCAGAATTACTTATTTTAAATTATTTTAATACTTTTTTAATTACACTTATACCCTCACATATTTTAAATAATACTAAAATACCTTTAACTTATTGTAATTGATTTTCTTCTTATACTCTGTAAGCAGCTATACACACAAGTCAAAAACTTAAACTTCCATAA
>CATIWJ010326627.1:0-23081 GCA_949640765.1 Croton laevigatus | reverse complement strand
AAATTTTCTAAATCTTCTTTCTTTTCTTCTTTTTTTTTTTTTTATATACTAACAACAACAATAATAATAACAATAATAATAATAATTATTATTATTTTATTTTCGATTCGATCCATTTTAATTTAAAACCAATATTTAGTAATTTGGGTGTTACAGATCTTGTCATAATCGCTTTAAAGAATTGAAGTACTTGGTAACGCTATCCTCTCATTGACGAAGTTCACCAAGTTTTATTGTCAATTCATATATTTGGGACTGATTACCCATATCAGAGTACATCTGATTAATATTATCCCAAAGTTCTTTAGCTATGGAATAACACATGTAGTTGGAGCTGATGTCTTCCTCCATGGAATTTACAAGCCATGTCATGACCATGGAGTTTTCAGCATCCCAAACATCGTATGAGGAATCCTCCTTTGCTGGAACGGACTTCTCTCCTGTCAGATAACCGATTTTTCCACGTCCCCGAATATACATTCGGACAGATTGAGACCAACGCAAGAAATTATCTCCATTCAATCGAATATTTGTGATTTGAATAGAGTGAGAATCAGAGTTGGGTGCATTGGTTGTAGGATTTTTTGGCAGCGCAGTAGAAGAAGTGGAATCAGATGAAATTTCTGACATGGTGAAGTTGGATTGAAAAAATCAAGAGTGTCTGTATGAATTAGAGCAGCTCTGATACTATGAAAACTAGAGAGAATATTAAGAGTTATAATTTCTCACTTCTAAATATTATTGATATACATCACCTACATAAATAGGAAATACAAGAACTAGTAAAGGAAACAAATCAAATATACAAACTAAGGCAAAATTACAGCTATTTTCCTATTCTATAGATATTGACTAATTCCATAATTTTAATTATTTTATAGCTAACATATCCCTGAGAGTTAAACCAGATTTCCTGCTAAGTTTCTATTTCTAACATTTAATTTTATTATATTTTTTAATATAATTTTATAATATTTAATTATATTTATTTATCGTATGCAAAATGATAAACATAAACACAATTAATATTAAGTATATTTTTATGTTTTGATTTATTTAATTATCTTTTAAAATTTATTGATATTTAAACTTAAAAAAATAATTTTATAAAGTATTAATAATAATAAAAAATAATACTTATTATTATTATTATTATCAATTAAAAATATACTCCATAATATAATCTAATTTATGATATACTTATTTATATTTAAAATAAAAATTATTATTTTAAATTATATAATATGAATTTCAAAAGAAATAGTTATGTATAGAAATTAATTTGAGTTATTCATAATATTCTATGATAAAATACACTTTTAGTTTATTAATTTTTTTTTTTTTGTTATAATTTAAATTGATAGGATAAATAAATAAATAAATTTATAATGAATTTATAAAAAATTATTTAATTGAAAATATTTTAACTTTAAGAGACCAGATTTTATATAAAATTAAAAAATATAATTGTAAATATTTTTCATCTCTAATAAAAGATGATAAAAACATATTTTTAAGAGAAAAAGAAAAAAAATGATAAAATACAATTTGACTTTACTATTGTCTGTTATTTTATCATAATTTAAATTTTAATAAATAGATTAACTAATTAATTTTATAAAAATTATAACATTCCTAAATAGAATAATATCTGAATTTATTGTTATTATATTACAATTCAAACATTATTAAAACAAAATAATTAATTAATTCATTATTATACAGAACTAAAATAATATTTTTAAATATGATTTGAATTTATTTGTTATTTTTTACTACCTCCGTTTTTATGATATATTTACATTTCCGTTTTGGGCCTGTCTATTATGCGGATGACCGTACATACGGACGAATTTCCCTCTTCTTTTTTATTTTTAAAAAAAATAAAATAAAATTAGAGGTTATTTATATTTAGTCCCGAGATTAATTTTAGAGTATCACAGTTTGTAGATTTGACTCTGTTTAAAAAATATCACATAAAATAAGTTGAACCGTTGAGACTGTTAAACTCAACGGTTCTATTTATTTTATGTGATATTTTTAAAACAGAGTCAAATCTGCAAACTATGACCCTTTAAAATTAATCTCGAGACTAAATATAAACAACCTATAATTTTATTTTTTTAAAAAAAATTTAAAAAAATAAAAAATAAATAAAAAAGAGCTCGTCCTTACATAAGTACGAGCTTATACGAGCATCACCCTTCCGTCTTTTGTCAAGGTTATGTCTAGGCAACGTGGAATCATAACAGCATCTCTTCCTAACCAAAACTTACTCATCTGCTCTTTTCCTACCCAAAGCCTCTTTCGAAATTCACTCCACTTCTACTCTCCCCAGTCTGTCAAAAATTCAGCAACAATCTTCATTTAACAATTAATTTATAATTGGATTACAATTCCAAAGGCTAACAATGATTTTGTAATTTATCTCTAACAAGTTTACAAATTTTCAAAACATTTACACCCATCACTTGACATATATAATGTATTTACAATTTGTTTTGCGTCTACTAGAAATAAAAATAAATATTTCAATCTACAAACAATTTATATTTACCCGCTTTATTTAGTTTATAAAATATTATTAGTGTTGAACTCCTTTCAGTTATATACACTTTGGATTAGGCGGAAGGCTCCTAAGATGCAGTTCGTCCTAACTCGCAAAACGTCACCTGATAAGAGCCGCGAGCGCCAGTCCTAGATCACCCAAATATTCATGCCACATCGCCAATATCTTCCCCCCACTACAGCCGCATCCAGCAGCCTATTTAAACCCCTCTAAAACCGCCATGTAACAGTAATCTCACTTGTATCATTCAGACCACTCAATTGAATAGTCAATATACAATCCAATGGTAAGATTTTTTTAACACATTTACACAAACATTAAAATCCTTCACTACGGTACCAAAACAATCATTATATCTCATTGAATTCTTCCAAATGCGTAAAACAAAACACTCTCCAAAAGTAACCCACAATCATATATGGCAAGCACAAGCTCAATTCTGAAAGCAGCTAGTGCAGAAACAAGTTGTTTGATAAGCTTTCGCCCAGTATATATCTCAAACATCTAGTAATACTTATTGTTGGACGAATTATCCTTGGAATTATCGTGTGCCTTCAACTTGCTTGATGTTTATATTTCATTTTCATATTGTTTTATTTTACAGCAACAGCAGTCCAATGAAAATCAAATCAAAGAATGCCAAATTGATTTTCTGAGAATTAATAAGCGTGCACGATATATGTTTGTTTGTAATGTATTAGGCGTAGGCTTGTTTTTCTTGCAATTAGTGAATCACACATCTAGTGAAGAAAATGGAAACTACAAGAAAGAAAAGCAGACCAATAATTAATAATACACGTACAAGTGTCATACTCAAACAATTGTAAATTTAAAAAAAAAAAAAAAAAAAAGGTCTCCCCTTAACAGAAAGAAGGAATCCCAGTTTTGAAAAAAACCAAAAAATAAGTTATCTGCTTATATCATTTTCAACATATTTTGCTGCCAAATGACGACTCACCATTTAATTCCAAGTTCCATATGGTGCAGCCTTTTGCTCATTTTAGTTGATGACATGTTTTTCTTTCTTTCTTTAGTTCACTTTTCGTTTAACTATCATAAAATTATATAATTCACAATAATGAAAATGAAGTGCGTCGAGTTGCAGCAGATAGTATCTCCCGTGTGAAGTGACCGAGTTGCCCCTGAGAAGCAGTTTGCTGGAGAGCTGTGATTGGAGGAAAACTAAAAGGTGTAAAAATGTAACGGCAAGTGGGGTATAGGGTAAGGGTCTCTCACGTGCAAACTGCAACCCTATGCCAGGCGTTTAACGGAGAAATTAGGCTTTTTAGTTCGATTTGTCTTCTGCTGTCTTCAATCATTTGGTTCACGTCAGTCAGGGAAGGCTCTAACCTCATAACTTTGGCCTTGCCTCAGCCCCCCTACCAACTTTTCTGCCATTAATCATTTGCTAATTAAGGTTTACTGCTCCAACATTGAGTGAAAATTAACCTAGCCGTAGCAAATTTGAACACGGAACTTGCATTTTTTATAAAAGTTTAGTTATAAAAACCAACTGAATTATACTTAATTGACACAATACATAACAAATGGTGTATCATGTGTTTGCATCATATTCAAAATTATTATATTCAATGGTATAGGCTCTAGTTACAATGTCATCTTAAATTTTTTAATCAAATTCTTTCATTTCAGTTTTGTAACGATTTCACCTTAAAAGCAGAATTTTTTTTTTTTTTTTTTTTTGAGAGACCTTATAATGAGAAATTGCTCCAAATTTTTATCCCAAATACAAATTTTGGACTAAATTAAATAAACAAATTTTAGCATGAATCATCCATAGTTAACTTAACTGGTCCTGGTTAAAATTAATCTCAATTTATTATACGGAAAAGGGGGTGGGAGGAACATTCCCTAAAAACTTTCACCTAATAGAGGAAAAGGGTTTTTAAAATCTCTTGAGTCAAAATAGGCACATGATTTCTCACTATCAAACATAAGATGGAGGGGAAAACAAAAATCAAAGAATGGTGTTAAAGTCCATGGACTCACGTGCACATACATAAGCTTATAAGTGAAAAAATGATGAACACATTTTGCACAAATTCAATTGATTTGCACTAAGATCACATCTCATTCAATTATAAGTTTATCATACTTCTAATCTTTATTCGGCGTAGAATTATATTCTCAATAAATGGAAATTAATTGCACATGAGCAACTCAACAATTAATCAAAGGAGAAGAGTAATTGAGTCAGCTTAAGGAGGTAGTAAATTAGGTTTTAATTAATATCTTCTTACTCAGAATGCGCCATTTTGAGTCATTGACCATGAACAACCTTATGTTAATAAAAATATTTATTCAATTTTGGTCTAAATTTTTTAATTAGAGTGAAATTGTGACCAACTTCACTTTCAGGTGAAAACTTTATAAACTTCAAAATGGTGTAAATTTGTAAGGAAAGGTAAAAAAAGGGTTGGGATGAGATTGGTACTTAGGCTTTTATGCAACATATATGGTCTAACTGTTTGTGTAGGCTATTAAAGCAAAGGCACATAAACAGGAATAATTGTTTTTGTACTTGAGTCATTGGATACCTTTTTGTTTTGAATTGTTGAACTGCTAGTTAGTTAAATGGAAAACGATGCCGCTCAACTTCATCCTAAATTATTTGATGAAAAATCTTATATACGTTATACTGCAGTTAAGTAAAGTTAATGAGATATGAATAGATATTATTTAAAAAAAGATGTCCAAAGCTTGCTTTTTTTTTTTTTTTTTTTTTTTTAAATTAAATCGTTAGACTATACTTACAGAGTTTGAGATTAAAAAAAAAAAAAAAATCACAGTTAGTATAATTTGATTCTATATTATAAATTTTGGTATAAAATAATTTGTAAATTTTATAGTACATAAAGTCAAATTCTGCAAACTGCGATCCATTACTTTTGATTTCGGAACTATGTACCAATAATACAACAATTTAGTTTTGAAAAAAGAAACTTTAGGCGCTTAATGAATGGAAAATGGGCAATAGGAGAAGAGAAGAAAGCGTCCGAATAAATGAAAAGCATTTTGGGTATATAAGTAAAAAGCTGGTTGCAACTAAAAAGCAATAGAAGTAAGCTCAAAATAAAAGAATTTCAGACAAGTGAAAAACGCGGTTCAGTAAGCTTACAAAATATCCGGGAACGGTTTGTGCTTTTCCTCATTACCAAAATGCAGTTGCCAAGTCATCACCTATTCATCTTCTGCTTTATAATCCCTATATAAGGCATCCGCCATGCACCTTCTTCTTCACAACCATTTCATTGTAATACTTTCATAAGCTTCTCTTCCCTTTTCTTTGCCCTTCTTGTATTTTCCATTAAAAGCTTCCTACTCAGAATCCATGGCACTTCACAACTCTCATATTGTTCTTGCCTGTGGTCTTCTTGGTAAAAATTAATATTTCTCTATTTCCCTCCTTAATTAAGTCATTAAGTATTTAATTAATTAAGTAACTGATTGACTGTCTTATAGCATTAATTAATAGTTATATATATTTACGTTTTACTTCTCAGGTAATGTGATATCATTCCTTGTCTACTTGGCTCCACTGTAAGTAATTTACGTATACAATTATTTAAATAACGCAGTTTAGTTACTTTCTCTTGTATACAAACGTATAATTATAACTTGTATTTTTAGTTATTGCATTATTTTATTTCGCTTTCAGGCCAACATTTTACAGAATTTTCAAGAAAAAATCAACCGAAGGATTCCAATCCATACCATATTCAGTTGCACTATTCAGTTCAATGTTAACCCTTTATTATGGAACTCTTAAAGTTAATGGACTTATGCTTATTACCATTAACTCTATTGGATGTTTCATCGAATCCTTATACCTTATCATTTACATGATATATGCAACTAAGGGCTCCAGGGTAAGCATAAACAAATACTACTAGTAGGATTTTTTTTTTTTTAATGTAGCGTATTATAATTAGCATGTAGTAATTAATAATTAATCATTTGGGTATTGCAGATTTATACATTGAAGATACTTGTGTTATTTAACACAGTGGTTTACGCACTGATCGTTTTATTAACAAGATTTTTATCACACGGAAGTCAAAGAGTGAATATTGTTGGATGGATCTGTGCTGTGTTCTCTGTTTGTGTTTTTGCTGCTCCTCTTAGTATCATCGTACGTATTTATTATTATTGTTGTTGTTCTAATCTAAACTAATTAATTGATTGATTCATATTGTTAAAAAAATCTTCAATTGCAGAGGCTGGTTATAAGAACAAAGAGTGTAGAATACATGCCTTTCTCATTATCATTCTTTTTGACTCTCTGTGCTACTTCCTGGTTGGGCTATGGCCTTGCTGTGCAAGATTATTATATTGCTGTAAGTCACTATAATATTATTTAATCAAATTCTTAATCAGAATTAGTTTACATTTAAGTACTTATTAAGGTTGTGTTTTTCCTGTTCAGACCCCAAATGTTCTCGGATTCGGGTTTGGAATAGCGCAGATGATACTATACATGATATACAAGAATAAAAAGAATGAGATTTTGCCAGAAACAAAGTCACAAGAGCTAGCAATGGGGTCTCCTCAACTGTGCAAAAATGATAATAATAATTCTACTCAAACAGTTGAAGACGCTGACAAAGCTCCAAAGCAATCCACTGAAATCAGTATTTGTGTGGCTGCTTAATCCATTTCGTAATTGTTGAGTCCATTTTGCATAATCTTAATTACTTGCATCACAGTTCATACATAAATACCAATTAATGCAGCTTATTCCCAAGCTGCTTTAAAGCTATAGGTTTATAAATTACATTCTCTTTTGTCGCATTCATATATGGTTGTATCCGATACATTGATTGATACTATTATTCTTTTTGCCATCCATAAATTTCCCAAAATGCTTGTCAATTTTTTTTTCATAATTTCTTTTTAAATATAAACATCTGGTATCCGGACACAACACTATGAATGCCAAAGATGAATAATGCAATTTGTTAATAGATTGTGATCATGAAATTTGACAACACAAAAGCTATTCTACTAGCTAGTCTTATTTTAAGAGATTTAGCTTTCCTTAAAGGGAGAAGAATTTTGCAGAATGATGTAAAATATACAACTGCATATTTTTGTCTTTTATATATAATTTATTTTGGAAATATAATCTTTAGAAATTTCAAATATGTCCTAATTAATCGAACAATAATCCTGCACATCAAGAAAAGTCCTTGTGCTACTCGTTTTCTTGCAGCCCAAATATTTCTTTTTCAAGTAAAAACAAAAAACAAATAAAATAAAAGTAAAAGAAAAGATATATAAACAAGAAAAGTGCTTTTTTCTGTTATTTAATTGTAAGTCTAAATAATACATAAATTAAGGTAATTAAAGTTGTCAGGCCTATTAATCATCCTACTTACCTGCCATACTTATCGTAAAAAAACGTATAATGTGTAAGTCTTGAATTTATTTTTTGTATGCAAAAGGATATATTATTTTTATTGGAGAATAAATATTATTCAAGAAGTGATGTAATGATGAAAAATATTTTTTATTGAGTTTTTAATTATGTTTTCTTTTTTTGCCAAATCATGTTTCTGCTCCCTTTGAAAAATTACTAATAACGGGGTGCAATATTTTTTTCAAGAAAATCACTGATTATTATTATTATTTTTTAATCAATCATCAAATTAGTGTAGGACTCTCTGGCTTTCGTCGATCGACAGCTTTGCATGTTTTGGGCACGTAGGAAGAATAATTTTTTATTTTTGTCCTCATCGTCTATGTCTAACACGTAATTTGCGTCTCGTCTTTCATGAACCGATTTGGGGTACGATTGTCGCTTTCTGTGAGCGACATGTAGTTTAATCGCAGTGAAATTTCACTCGATACGATGTCGTTGGACACCTGTTAAAAATGAACTTAAAAACCCCGATGTTAATTTTCGTCAAAAATAAAAAACCACGATGTTATTTACCGCCAACAGACTAATGTTCGCCGCCGCCGCTTGTATTTCTCGTGTCGTCTCGTCGAATAGAAGTTAGGGTTCCCAAATTGAACTTGTTTCCTTTAATTTGTAGATCAATTGCTGAAGTAATTAGGATTATTTCATAGGAAAATGAAGAATCGAAGCTCTACAAAGGATGAGGAAAGCAAGAATGAGATCGATGCTCCTAAATCTATCAGTATGAAAAAGAAGAAGAAGAACATGATGAGATTAGGAGGTTCCGCGCTTTCTCTCGAAGCTTTTGCTAATGCCAAATCCACCAACAATAAGTACAATCCCGCTCTAATAAGTAAAAGATCTTGTCTTTTCTATTATTATTATTTGTCTATCTGTTAGTGGGGTTTAAAAAAAAAAAATTAACGGTTCCTTTATTGAAGATTGGAAATACAATGTTGGAATGAGATGAAATTTACTTAGTGGATGCATAATTTCAATTTGGCTTGCAAGTCTCAAACTTAGCATATATTCTGAGTCTTTGATTATTGAATAATTGAGTGCTTGAAGCCTTGAACTGAAATTGTTTTGGATGATGACTTGTTTTGGCCCTATTGACATTACAATTGCAGTTAAAATGATTTTTGCATTGATGTTTCTTCCATCTTTTAAATATGTAGACTTCCATTGCTACTTAGCGCTCATGAAGAATTAGTTTAGATGTCTTTTCTGGAAAAAAAATTTTGGTTAAGGAAATTGCCTCGAGAATAATAGACTTCTAGACCAATTTCTTAGCTTGGGACAAAAATCTTGGGCTTTTAGTAGTTAGTTCATTGCAAATAACCAATATGGATGATGGAATATTTTGTTCATCAGCTTTTGTGCTCTTCTTAATGGAATAATGATAAGTACTGTTTCTCCGTCTTTATTCTTTGTTTAAATACTTTTGGTTTGGTCTTTAAGAATATTTAAGTTCTTGTTTCTCAATTAATTTTTGTGTTTCACCTTGTTAATTGCAAAATATCACTTATCTTTTCCATCAGAGAAGCAAAGAGAGTTCTATAAGAATGCTAAGTATGTGAGCAAGTTTAAGAAAAAGCTACGGCCAAAAACTGAGCAGAATGAATCCTCCTCTACTGTCAGACCCTTGGAGGTATGGACCACAATATTTATTTTACCTACATTTATCTTCAAATATTGTTTCTATTTTGCACATAAATCCTGTTGTAAATATCTTTGCGAAATTATTTCTGCTTGACCTGTTATGAGCTACGACAGAGTTTTGATTTATGGCTAAAGATGCATTGGTCTTGGCTGCGTTTCAAACTGGGTTTCACAATTGAAACAGACAGTTCTATTAATCTTGTTAGTTAGTTTGTCTCGGTGTGCCAGTTGGAATGGTAATATTTTGTATTTTAGAATCACCTGAGCTGCAGATCTTGAAATGATATTTTATCTTCCAAATGCACTTGAACTCATGATTTAAAAATCTTAAAGTCTATTTCTTTAGTTTTTTGTTAGTTTTCTTTTTAAGGGTCGGTTACATGCTTGCAAGATTTGAATTCATCATTATAACCGCCTCAAGTACAGGACAACAATGAAGCAGCAGAAAGTATCGAAAACATCAAGAAGAGTAATAACAATAAGAAGAAACAAGGTTCATACAGCTTGAAAAAATTATATGAGAAGCAGCATGAAGAGAAAGAGAAGGCAAGAATGGAGAGGGAGGCCATTATTAAAGCAAAAAAGGAAGAAAGAGAAAAGGCCGAAGCACGTAGGAAAGGTGAAAGAGAGAAGATGTTCAAGAAGACCCGACGCGGTCAACCTGTCATGAAATATAGAATTGAACATATATTGCAGACGATTCAAGGGTCAAATTAGATTTGGTTAGGCGTTCGGAACCAAACATTTGTTCTTTGTTGCTTGGCACCTGTTAGGGTGCTAGTGTTGCTGCTTGAAACATTATGTACAAGTTGAGTAAAGATGTATTGATTCTCTTAGCTTATTATATGAATCATAGCTATCAGGAATTAACTGACAAGATCCAGATATTTTGCCAATTTCTATTACAAAATGATTTCTTGTACGAGCAGACAAAATGTAATAAAGGAAATGGAGAAATACATCATCATGCATTGTATGTCTAAGAAACATAAACAAACAGGGACACAAATCCTCTATGCTTTCTACCTATTGATTGAAATCGCCCCCGAAGAGCCACTTGTGGGTTCCGCTACGAATGAGAAGAACAGGCTCAGTTGAGTCGCTGAAGCAAGATAGGAGGCGGTGGAAGGAAACGGACAACCCTATAACGGCGGGGTGTAGAGATACATGTGGAGAAGATGGCAGCAGCAATGATGAGTGCCATAAGAAATCCCAAACTAGGTTTGCCATCACCGATTTCAGAGCAAACAAGTTTCCCCATCTTCTTCTAAAATGGGTGTGACCTTGTAGAAGAGCAACGAATAAAGCCTACACTTAAATATTATCATCGGAATTCTGAACACGTTATGGGTGGAATCCAAGTCAAGTCAGCAGAGGGAAATGTAATGCATATTACTTGAGAGTGGGTTTCATTTCATTTGTCTAAAACTCAGTTTAAAAAAACAAAAAATTAAAAAAATTATACATTGGTCCAAGTCATCTTATCTGAATATGTACTGATCGGAGCAATTATGAAGAAGTTTAATTTCATTCTAAAATTGACTGTTCAAACTCAACATTTCAAATTTCGAAACAAAATATCACAATCTATGAATTTGCACTTTTCATTTGGAAGATTATCAAAAAGTTACAACCATACAGCTTGAGTGTATTGATGTACGAGTACCTGCGACTATACGATACGATAATACGAAGAAATAAACTGAGCTAATAAGCGACACGTCGCATGAAGAAAACTGGAGCACGCTGTGGTGGTGATGGACGGCAGATGAGCATAAGAGCCAAAGCAATTACGAGCGCCATGAGAAATCCTGTAAAATCCACGCCTGCGCCTGCACCTTCGCTTATCTCTTCGCAAACCAGCTTCCCCATTTATATTTTGAATAAATCAAAACAAAATGATTAAGATTAGATTATAAAGAACATGGATTTTTTTTTTTTTTTCCAAATCGATTTTGGCTAAGAAATTAAGGTTCGTTTTCAAATGGTTTTTGAGGAATTTCGAACCCCAGCACTATGCAATATGACGTTGACCATTTACTAGTCTAATCAAAAGTGTGGAAGAAGTAGTATTTTTTCATTTTAGTCTAAATCCGGGTCGTTTTAGTTTAATTCCTGCCAAGAATTTTGTTGTTGGAATAGTTGGGGGCGGCTATACATGGGACCAACGAGACTGCAATGCCAAGGAAATTTTATTTTTATGAGTTTTGACAATTTCTTTTAATTAATTTTTTCAATACACATATATGAAAACGAAAATTTGTTGAACATATGTTTGTTGTGGTTCCATTTAAATAAAGTAAATAATAATCCGAACTCATTCTTATTAGGTAAAAGACAACTATGATCAATGAATACAAGTTGTAGCTTAATCCCTCTAAAGGCATATAGATTCTATAGAATTAGTAGTAGTAAACAGGACTAGATTTTGAATATTAAGTAAATAGTATATCTCAACCCTAATAAAAATTTAAACCCTAAAATACCCTTACAAAATAAACATCATTAACTTGTTAAACGTGGTCGACAAAAACCGCTTCCCCCAAAACTGCATTCTTTCGCCGACCACCACTGTAATTATTGCTGCAGACAACTACAAATATCCGACAACTGTCATTACCACAGGAAGACTACACCTTCAAGATTACAAACCAAAACCGTTCTTGACATAATCTACCTCCCCCAAAGCTTTATTCTCTGTTGACAACTACTGCAACAAACACCACCTCCGACAACTTTCATTACCGTCAGGTGATGACTCCTTGAAGTTTCAAACCAAAACTAGGTATTTTTCTCTATATATATTGAATATACAATACATATATACTGTTATGAACCATATATATCCTATTTATACCTAATATATATTGTATATATACCGGTATATATGGCATATATACAATATGAACACCACATCTACTCTTCTTCACCAAACCCTGAGTCATCGTATATACCCCTTATATACTAATTTTTACCCCATATATACCCCTATATATCCCATATATACCTCATATAATTATATATACCATCACACCTCCTCTTCTTCTTCCCCCAAAAATTCTAGGCGTATATACCCCATGTATACCCTATATATTAGTATATACGGCTAATCTTCTTCCTTAACCAAATCCTAACCACCATGAAAACATATCACCATCTGAAAACATCAACCTACAAAAACAAAAAACACCACACAAATCCAACATAGATCCAAAACATCACCATCAGAAGAAAAGAAGAGGAAAAAAGAAGAAGAGAAACATAGAGATCCAACACAAAATATGTCTAATGGCGATGAAACCCTAACTCGATGATGAAAATATCAAGAGTGAGTTTGAAGTAGTGTTATTGGAGACGAAAGACGCAGTGGTTGGTGACTTTCGTAAAACGAAGCTCCACCGTCATAGAAGTGAAAATTCCATTGTACAGAAAGTTTAATAAATACAGTTAACTTGAAAGTTGAATATCTGTACCTATGGCTGTAAATGAGTCAAGTTGCTCGTGACTCGCTCAGTGCTTGGCTCATTAAATGCTTGTTCGAGTTTTTTCGTCAGCTAAATGAGCCGAGCTCAAGCTCAACAATAAAGCTCATTTAATAAACGAGCCGAGCTCAAATATGTTTCACGAACAAATAAGCTGTTTCACGAGCTCTATCGTTTATGTGTAAAGGAGTAGGTTCACAAACAGGCCCAACATATATATAAGATAAGTTAGAAACCCTAAAACCATTTTATCCTAAAACTTTGACTGCCCAACCTCTCATCTACCTCTCTTATTTCATTGAGCAACAAACCTTCAATCTTCTTCACCTGCCGATGCTCCCTTCCTCTACTGCCGATGCTTATTTCATCTCCACCATCGACGCTCCCTTCGCAACCACCATCATCTTCGGCTGACCTCAGGCCTTCTATTCTTATCCCTTTCTTGTCCCTTTTGCGCCTCTCTCCTTTCTCTCACCGATTTCACTTCCATGGCCACAACCCAGTCTCGCCACTAGTCCGACGTGCGCCCACTGCCACCTTTTGGCTCTCTCTCTCTCTCCCTCTCGACTAATTGAAGATTCAGAGCCCTACCTTGGCCGTCTCTGCCACCCACGATCCATCACCAACTGCCACGACCAACTAAAGCTCATCCTTCTTCAACATTTTGAGCAACAGCTTCCACCAGGGAACATCTCTTCAATAAATTTTTGGCCAAAGCAGAGGCGTCAACCGATCAATTCAAGGGCAGAAGCCTTTTTATAATCAGGTAAGCCAACTTCTCTCTTCATGTTTCTTATTTTGTTTTTCATGCTTGATGAAACTATTGATGAAATTTGTGGGTTGAGAATTATTGATGAAATTATTTGAATTTTTGTGTTGTGACTTGTGATTATGTTTATTTATTTTCTGAAATTAGTTGTTTTTGGCAGCCCATTCACCATTGCTAAAGCTGAGTTTTTGGAGTTGTGAGAAGATGAATATATGGACAATTGGACTTATGGAAGTTTAGATTTTGAAGATTGTTCGCAAATTTGAAGTATTGGACTTTGTTGTTTAATTTTATTTTTAGTTGAAACTTGAATGATTATTGTTTATTTGGAAAATTGGATGTTAATTGTATGTTTTTATTCATTTTTTGCATGTTGGAATGGAACAATAAATGTAATTTGTGTTTTTATGGTATGGTGGGACGGCAAATAGCTGCTTTTGTTACCATTTTTATTGAAATTAACTTCTGTGAAGTGTGAATTTTAGCAGCAGGTTGAATCTTAAATTTTTGCACTTGGAATTTAAAGTAGGGAAATAATTTTGGTTTAAATCGAACTGAATAAGACCGAACCGAATATTATTGAGCTCCTAAGCTGAGCTCGTCAAATAAACGAGTCAAGCTTGAGCATGCCAGTGTTCGGCTCGACTTATTTATGGCCCTAACCTACGCAAAGTTTTTTAATTCATTTAAAAAAAAGAATAAAACAGTACTTTTAATCTAAAAGTGCTATTTACTACATTTACAAAACATTATACTATTTACTTTTTAAAATTTTTAAAATAATATTTGTTACAATTTTTTTTTTTTTTTAAGAAAGTTGTAGCTTAACTTAAAATAGTGAAATGTTGAAAAAGAACACTCTAAAAATACACTTGATTCCTACTATTTTATATACTATAATTAACACTTGCATCCATATTTTTGTATTAGTCATTTTCAGGTTCTTAATTTATAATTGATAGTTTCCCTAACACTTAAGTCCTTCCCAAAAAAAAAAAAAAACCCCACTTTTTTTAATGTTTTTCGAAACGACTATTTAATTTTATAAAATAAAGGAAAAAATAAAATAAATTTTTAAATAGAAAAGAGATGAAAAAATTATTTTTAACAAAAAAATATCAATGATAAAGTAGTAACTCTCATATTTTCTCATATGTTCTTTTTTTTTTTTTAAATAGCAATAAAAACGTTATTTTCCTGATTGTGCTATTTTCTTAAATACAAAATATATATTCTATTTTGTTAAAAAATAACGTTGCTATTTCCTAAAATTATCCATAAATGTAGACTACAACTAAGGGGAATATGTAAATCTGGTCTCTTTTTTTTTTTAACAAAAAGAGGACACACGGCAGAATTGAAAGAAAAAAAAAGATCCCATTAAATTTTAAAAGTATTTTCGGACATTTATCACAGGAAAAAAAAGGTTACTGTACAGTGATTGTAAAATAACTATACAATAATACAATAGTTGTAAACACATATACAATAGAGATACAAAAAATGTATAATAAATCTGAATTTTTTTTATGCTTGTACAAAAGCAGTATAATAATTATACATGTCTTGTTTTTTATTTGTAAAGGTTTTGGTTTAGTAAATTAATCAATTTTCCTTTTTTCAAAATAAATTAATTAAATGTTCTTTTTTTTTTCCTACATTTCCATTTTTGATATTTTTTTTATACAACGAGAATTTTTTTACTGAAACTTTTTTTTTTAAGACCCCTACAACTAAACCTTGAGTTGGGCTTGGGCCATGGACTTGTGGTGTTGGTGCATGTAGGACTAAACGAGGCCTAACAAGGAAATAAAACTCTTGCCCGAAAAGGGTCGTCTGAAATAATTAGAACTAGGAAGAATGGAGATTAAAAAAAAAAATAGCAGAGGAGAGGAGAGAGGGGGGTAACAGAATCATTAACCCACAACCTCAAAACAATCACTGATTTAATGAGAGGATACGCTTGTTGTGGGCCATTGTCCAAATTTTTACTTGCAATAGTACAAGTAGAAGTAGTACAGATTAAAATTACAGTGACACATGAAGAAGAGCAGTGAACAACAAAAACAGTAACAATAAAAGGGGAAGAAACCACTCAGCAACAATCATAATCATATTATACATTATCAAATACTATCATAAATACAACAAACGTGTGTGTGGCCATCATCATCCAATTAAAATGTTGTTGCCCTCCGTAACTTTATCAAATTGCTCCCCTCTTTTTTTAAATTTATTTATTTATGTTTATCTCTACGTCCAGAAATGGATTTTATTTTATTTTTATAAGAATAAAAAAAAGGAAGAGAGGAGAAAAAGTAGAGGGGATTGATCAGAGATCAGGTGGGAAGTAGGAAAAAAAGGAGTGGACAAAAACCAATTTCACCGAATCTATCACGTGGCACAACAGTCGATGCTAATAAATTCCAATACCAAACACATATTTTCCTATTTGTTTTAGAAAAATAAACTTAATACAATTAAACGTAGAATTGGTAAAGCATACTGCCGGGTCGATGTCAATATACTTGCTTATTAGGTAAGCATTTACTATGTTAGACAAGCCAAATTGTTATTATAGTGCTTGAATTTATAATTAAAAGAAAATTGAGGTCTAATTTTATGATTAGAAACACTTAATTCCTACTGATTATGGAATGGAAATAAAAACAAGGGAAAGGGGGGAAAAGAATCGAGAGAGAAGAGGAGGAAGAACATTGCACAATGCATATGGTTTACGGCACAGAAATATTGATTTGAGAAGGGAAAAGCGTCCTCTAAAAAAAGTAAAACAAAGAGCTTTATACTCTTTGGGTTGATGATTAGAAACCGGGAATAAGGCATATGCCTCATCAGTGAAATAATTATGAATATTAAAGACACCCCCTCTTCATCATTGCTTCTAAAGTCACTCTCCCACTGTGTCTATGTCCATTTCACTGCTACATCTTTAATGAGTGGGGATCAAGAAAGCTGGGAAAATATAATAATACTAATAATTTGTAACAGTACTAGTATATGCATAAAATTATAGCACATGAATCTGAGACTTTATTCCTCAAACGGCCTAAAAATCACATCACATACCAATTCCACAAATCAATTTTGATCCTAACATCTCAAAATAAATGCATAAACATTCCCAAGTCTGCAAATAGTATACATGCCAACTATCTCATCAAAATTAATACATACTACAATTATTTGCAGTTTTCAGTTGTTTATTCTCCCCCCCCCCCCCCCCCCCCCGGGGTGGCTCAGCCAAGTCTTAAAAATGGATGGCCTTTTTAGCTCTCCAGCCTCAGTACACCCTCCGCGCCTTATTCCTGGACCGAGCATTCAGGCTTCATCTGTGTATCCAGCTACAGAATATCAAATATGCAACGATTGAGTGTAGCATAGAGCATGTACCTGCAGCTTCCTTTCAAGGGGCTTGATGCTGGCGTAATGGCAATGAACACTTTTCAAGAAAGCCCCATTGGAGAATCTTTGTCCATTGTCCAAACGAAACCGGGCACGTCGAATCGAGGCCCTGCAACAGTTCTATAGATGTATAGCTTCTCAACAGGACAGCTTTCTGGCCTTGAATCTGGAGGTCCCCTCTCATCAATAACCTCAACATTGAGCCTAGGCATCTTCTGACCTAGTAATTTACATGCTTCGTAGCTCACCGAGCAAGAAGACATCCAAAGGGATCGCATTGTCTCCAACTTTGCAGCATTGGCCAAAAGAACTTTGTCCCCGAATGGACAATCTCGTATCTCCAGTTTCCGAAGATTCTCACATCCGGACAT
Source organism: Croton laevigatus (assembly GCA_949640765.1). Classification (NCBI taxonomy): domain Eukaryota; kingdom Viridiplantae; phylum Streptophyta; class Magnoliopsida; order Malpighiales; family Euphorbiaceae; genus Croton; species Croton laevigatus. The sequence goes on along the minus strand of CATIWJ010326627.1, from coordinate 5,383 downwards.
CACATGATGGAGTCCCAGATCACTATTTCCAGCGAAGGCTACAGATAGCATTTCTAGCTTCGTGGCATGAGTTCCAATATATTCAAACACTCGGTCAGTTAGGAGACCTGACAGGGAAAGGCGCTGCAGATCCTTGCAGTGTTCAACAATGGCACCAAAACCATCATCTAGTGGCTGAAGGGTTGTGTAATCAGGGGTTCGGGGTTGAATAATACAAAGACGAAAACAAGTCAAGTTTGGACGGTTTCTAGCAATGTTTACCAAGGCTTCATTTGTCATTTGACGGCAGAAGTACAGAACAGATTGGAGTTTAGGACAGCCCTTAGAAACAGAGACAAGGCCCTGTTCTGTCAGGGATACATTGGGCTCCTCGGCAAAAGGTTCAGAAGGGAAAACCCTCAATTCCCGTATGTCCTTGCAAAATGTTGCAAGAGCTTCAAGTCCGATATCTTCAATATAATCCAATACCTGCATTAACATCCTTCATTAGATTAAGAACAAGCACTAATTTGAGAGTCACATGAAGAGCATTTTCCACCAAATTTGATGACTTGAAAATCTCCTTATGTGTTTTCAGCATGCAATTATAAATGGCAAAGAACAAAATTTTTCTTCTACAATCACCTTCAGATGGAATTCAAAACTTTGCACTGATTTAGATTTATGCCATGAATTGCAGTGTATTAAAGGGAGGTACTAAAAAAATGGAATCTTAATGAAATCTAAGTCTAGAATTCACAGATGCAACTCACCCACAGGCGCTGCAAACTCTGACATTGACTAACGAGTTTAATGACATCAGAACTTTGGATAGTAGCATAGCTCAAGTTCAATGATGTCAGGCCAGAACAGATAGGATAAATTGCTGGAAGGTAACCTGGAACTGCATCCCAAAACCCCGACAAACTTTTCAATTCCTTGCATCCCGAAAAAGCTCTGGATAGGCTTGCAAGGACATCAGGACGCAGCTCCGCTGAGTAAATGCCTGTGCCCAACTCGATTAGCTGGGGTGCTCTGGCAAGTATGTTAGCAAGCCTGTCCAGAGGCACAGCACGGTTGAGTCGAAGAGTCCTCAGATTGGGGCACCGACCCACCAGGCGCTCCAGGGCTGAGAAACTCACCTCAGACCCTAAGCAGGAAATGTTAAGAGAGACCAGGGACATGAAAGAGTCTGGAAATTGGCTTAACCAATGACCACTGGGATCATCCACATCACTCTCCCGCAAATCCAGCTCCTTCAGATTCCTACAGAGAAGTTGCGCTTAACCAATAAGTAAAATGTCCAAGAGACTGGAACATTCTAAAATTCAAACATAAAAATTGGCAAGCCAAACAAGCAAAACCAGAATTTCAAATAAAATTTGTGGTCCAGTGGTGCAACATTTGAAAACGACTAGACTTCCTTGGATAAAGCTACTTTCCCTATGTGCATGCCGCTCCCCGAAAAAGAAGACAATCACCTTCAATATAGCATGGGTATGGTCTATGAACCCATCAATCCAAGAATATAATTACATATGAAACAAATCTTCACCATCAACCAATCCAGAATTCGAATATAAAAAGCACATTAAAGATGCCAGTCCTCTTCCAAACTAAGAAGTAGAAAAGAAAACACCACCAACATTACACTAAATTGACATTTTAAGTGTTAATTATCTTCTTAGATAGCCATATTTTCAAAAAAAGAACGAACTTCTTAGATAGGCATAAAAAAAATACGCAAAATATAAACAATCAAGTTCCTTAGAATAGCTGCATAAAGTATCTACATGAGAATCTAGCAGAGGAATCCAAAAGAAGCATGCCAATTCAAAGTATAGAAACATTCTCATATCATTCTCAATGGCAAGAAACAAATTGGCATATCGAAAAGCAACCAAGGCAATCTTGACTAGATTTTGCGAATTATCAGTTAATCAAATATCAGCGAATCTGATATCTGGCATTAAAAAAAAGACAAAAAGACCAAAAAAGACAGTTTCCCATGACAGTGTTCCAATTTCCAAATCGGAAAACTAAAGCCGAGTAATCCATTGAAAGGAACTGCTCGTGATTTCAATTTCTTCATAGAGAGTCCATGCATGTGCCTCCGTTCCTGTGTTCTCTCTCTCTCTCTCTAAAAAGACACAAAAGGTCAAAAATGAAGATAGGAAACAAGGAAAGGCTCTCAATTTACAAACTGGAACAGTCGGAAGAATGAAAGAAAGAAAGAAAGAGAAGAAAAGATCTCAGCACATAACCATTATCGCATTAATAAGTTGCCAATTTTAAACAAATTGCAAATCCTCGATGTAGAAAAGTAGTCAGCCTATTTGCACAGTTGTTATAGGAAGATACAAAGAATAGAAGTCCATTACTACAGAGATTTCATTATTTGAACACAAAGTGCTACCTCCACTGTAGAACTGTTGACTAAATACCATTGTACTAGGGTCAATGTACGGTATAGCTAAAAAAAAAAAGCCGTGAAAGGAAGATTACAGTTTTCGAGACACATCTAACTCGCCCTACTTCCCCTCCCAAACCCACATTTCTTCACGACCATAGAACAACCGGAAAAGGGGGAATTCAAAAACGATTGAAAAAGAAAACAGAGAAAGAGGAAAGGCCAAAACCTGCAATTGGCAGCAATGGCAGCAAGTCCATCGGTAGAGAAACCCTCGCAGGAAGAAAGCACCAAAACCTTAAAATTCTTAAAGGACTTGGCAATGAGCTCCAAGGTCTCATCGGAAACCACCATTCTCTTCAACCTGATCTCTTCAAGCCAAGGGTAAGCAGAGGCCATAGCTACGATCCAGGGGTACACATAACCACCCCAACCATCAGGGACCAGATTGAAGTCAGCAAAGTGAGGCTTTCCTTTAAGCTCAATCGATCTCACATCTGGAAACCTCCTAACCACCATTGTCGGACTCACAGCGTAACAGTTGCCAACAAAAATCCTCCTCCTGCACCATCTCTCTATCTCGTACCAAGACTTGCACACCATCGATATCGAGTTTCGGTCCTTGTCGCTCTGTATGAAGGAGAACACGTGCTCCAGCACTTCCTCAGGAAACGAGTTCGCCATTCTCAACATAAATGCCGATTGTTAAGAATCCCAAATGATGCTGTTTCTTCTGTGATTTGTGCTCCAGAAAATTAGAGAGAGAAAGAGTCAGAGTAAGAGAGAGCTCGAATTTTTATTGTGGCTGGTTCTGAAAGGCCATCAAGCAAAGAAAGGAAAGCTTATAGGAGAGAGTTTTGAGATAGAAAGAAAGAGAGTGAAAATGAGTGAGATTGAGAGAGAAACTGAGTCAGAGGATAAGGCGAGTTTTATGTTGTGTGACCCGCCCAGGTCAGTTTTTTAACTAGGGTTAAACAGTAAGATTACGGCCCAGTGATTGCGAAACGTAGATTTAGGTAAACCTTCACCGTCGGATGGCGGTGCCAGAAAGGGATCTTATCCGTTGGCGACCAAGCGGAGCCGCAGAAAACTGGTGAAAGAGAGAGAGAGAGAGAGAGAAGAGGGTGGAGCCAGCCAGCCAGCCACGGGTAGTCCACGAGAGAATTTCAATTTCTCGATATGATACTGATTTGTTTATTTTATCATCATTTACTACGAGTATTTTAAAAAGAGGAGGTGAGGGGAATTATAAAGTGTGATGATGCGTAGGGAGAAATGGTGCAGAACGAATCTCATGATTCGCGTTGCACGGCTGGATCTGAGGAATTGGATATTAAAAGGGGACCACTAGCCACAGTAAGAGAGATAAGAAAAAGTTAAAATAATGAGGAATGATCTGATGTGAAATTTTTTTTGTTTATGATGACATCATGACCGTCCAATCATATTTGACTCTCACTTGGTAATAGTCAGTCGCTCGCAAACAGGTACAGAGCAATATAATTGACCCGTACTGATCAAACATGTTTATTCAGGTCGAACGGCTCTGATCTATTCTCCTACAGTGACTGGAATTTAAAAATAACCAAAATGAACCTAAGTACAAAACGGGTGCACGTTGCATCTTAATCAATACCGTCAGATGAGAACACTTTTTGACAGTGTACGAACTGCGCGTAATAGCAAACAGTTCTTCTTACCCTTGCCTATTTTTTTAACTTTTTTCGCACATTCACTCATTGAATTTCCTTTTAATTACCCCAAAGGTTAAAAAGGAGTGTCTATAATTACCTCAGGTGCACCGTACACAGCACCACATAAAATTATTGATTCCTTGCGTTTGAGAGCAGTGAAATGACGGAAAAAACCTTTATCTGTTGTCACAATATACCCTGGTTTCCATAAAAATAAAGGGCAGTGCAGTCAAATACATGAAAAGGACATGGTAATATGGGTTGGCACTGTCTCAGCATGGAGTCCATAGTGCTGTCCTTGTTATGTCGAAAAGCTGATGTGTATAAAAAATGAACGGTCGAGATTTGAAAGTCTAAAAAGGAAATATCAGAACCGTTGATCTGCAAAGCGTCTCTATCGATGGTAACCAACCGCAAGGGTTTGTCTCTACTTGTGGTGATATTGAGCATAGGAAATTTTTTTTAGATCAATGTTTTGATTGTTAAGCTCAGAAATTTAGGTGTTAAAAAAATTAATTCAGGAAATAATAAAGAAATAAAGAAGGTGAGTTGGCGAGCACGTAAAGGTAATTATTAATTGATTAGAACATAGAAATGGTGATTAAGATTTAATTAATTAAGAGAATTGATAATTAAGCCCACGCACGGTTCTCCGGGAATCTCTCTTGCCCTCCTCGGGTGGAATGGGCTGGGGGTGTGTTTGATACACCCACCTGACCTGCTTATTTTGAATTTCTATTTTTTTTTAGTTATTTTATTTAGAGAAATTTACTATTTAATCCCTGATATTTCATCATAATTACGATTTAGTCATTACAATTTTGAAAATATCACTATTTAATTAATATATTTTCGCATATTATACTATATAGTCCTTTCATCTAGTTTTTTTTAAAATATTCTTGAAATATTTCGTCAGACTTTCAAAAATATTTCAAGAATCTGACGGAATATTTCAAGCATATTCTTAAAAAATTTGATGATATAGTATAAGAGCATCCCCAATAGTACTCTTTATTATAAAGAGCATCTTTTGTACAATAAAGAGCATATTAAGGAATCTTTAAATATAAAGAGTGAATAATTTTGTACAACTCCAATAGACTCTTTATATTTTCAATCTTCATCTTGCTTTATCTAATAAATATTTAATGTTTAATTTTTTCTCTCTTTATGTTTGCATTGAGAAGATGAAAGAGAAAATTAGTTTTAATAAATAAATAGATATCAATTAATATATAGTATAGGGAATTGAAATATTTTAGAGTAGAGAGTTAGTTTGGCTCTCTACATGTAGAGA
>CATIWJ010326615.1:0-11786 GCA_949640765.1 Croton laevigatus | reverse complement strand
AAATTTTTAAAAGGGTCAATAAAATTACATTTTAATCCTTTTACCGTTATTTTAACAGAAAAAAGTATATTGAGTATAATATTTTCATTCTATTATTAATATTTTAACAATTTTTATTGTAAAAATGATTTTTTTTTTTTTTACAATAACAACTCAATATTGTTAATATAAAAAACTGCAACAATCTCGTCTCACACCTTTTAACATTAAAAAAAGGAAAAGTCAAAAACAAAAATAATTGATACAAGCTTTTTTTATTAAACATTATCACCCTATTATAATAATAATAATATAATGGAATATTTACGGCACGTCATCTGCTTATATGTCGTCACAAACCAATAACATTAAAACACGCGGCATTAATTTTTATTACCTATGAATAACCATTGATGTATTATTCTACTATAAATACAAGTAGATTATTTTTAAAATTTATAAGGTGATTATCAGACGATATATAATTGTTTTAATTAAATACGTCATGCATTACCTTCAATTTTATTGGAATATGAAAGGACAATCATCATTGATCATAGATCACAGCATCACAAAAGAGAAAGGGTATTTGTATGGTTTAGCACATTTGAAGTTTTCCTTAAAAAATAGTACTTTGAATTTGATATTTAAAAATATAGCACTGTCTCCTACACGTCATGTAATCAATTCCTCCTCTTTCTTTCACTATATCAAATAAATCATTCATGTGTGTCTTGCGGCCAATTTGCAAATGAAAATTGTTTCCTGTTTTTCGTTTCCATTAATTTTCAATTCTCAAACAACGAAAAGATTTTTTTTCTTTTGGGGGCTTTTTTAGGCATATTTTCTTACTAGTTCATATGATTTGGCAATTGATAAATATCTGGTAATAGAAACCTATTGCTATGGACTCACTAGCCTTTACCTGGATTTCATTTTCATTTTGTTTTTTAAATAGAGAGGAGATCATTAATAGATTGAGTAACAATATAAACTACACAATAGAGGTAACCTTCTCTTGAGCACCAAATTGGTGCTAACTAATTATAGTCGGCAGGAATCGAACCTGAGACCTCCACACAATACCATACCATCTCATCACACTTGACCACAAGAGCATATTCAATTTTTTTTTTTATTTTTTTGAAGTTTATAAGTTGGTTTTACAAAAGCAAGGGAAGCAAAATGTATTTTTATCATTGTATTTAAAAATCAAAATGAGAAAAGCACAAACAATTACACACCCTCTTAGACTTTTTGAGTGATATTGATGGATAGACTTAGTGTAGTGATGTACTAAATTTAAAATAATGCAGAAAAGGATAAGAAGAATGATGAGACAATTTATAGGTTGATAGTTTTTTGGTGATTTCAGAGAGTCAAGTGACAATTATTTTTAAGTTTGTTAACAATTCATCTTCTTTAATTCTTGTAGAATTTGAATTTCTTATACTTTTAGTATTTGCCATAAATTATTCAAATTGTTATTTTGAATTTTTTCATTTTAGTTTATACGGGATGTATATTATTTTTTTGTTTGTTGTTCATCTTCTTTTGTAGAAATGACAGGACCACAATGGTTGCCAGTAAACTTTGGGAATGCAAAATTTCGAAATGGGAAGCCTAAAATGAGTCACCACCACACCATGGTATAATGGTTTCAAGAAATGAAAGACTCGTTGCCAAAATATTATATATGGCCTAATATATAATTTCACCGTCCAACTTTGTATGATTTCTCAAGTGAAATAAGGAACATTCGAATGTTTTACTTCGATAGCTCAACTATTTAAAAGTGTTTCAAATAAGCATCCAAATTTTCAAATGTTCAATAATGCGCTCTTGTGGTCAAGTGTGATGAGATGTCTATTTGTCATACTTTTAACAGTTAAGGTGGCTAAATAAAATATTCAAATAGTTAAAGTGTCTAAGTAAAACATTCGAAAATTCAGGATTCCACCTAGAAAATCAGTCAAAGTTGGGGAACGAAATTGTATATTAAGCCTATTTATATATAAACTGCTTGTAAGCTATTTGTAAGCCAATTGTTAACTGCACTCAGTTATGAGTTTCCGTTGTAGAATTATTTTCTTTCATAAAGACATTTTTACATTATTTATTTTTTATATTTTGACTTGATTATTTATGAATCACCATTTTTATCAATAAAATTATATTTTTAATCTTTTTTAAAAGTGAAAATTGTTTTTTTTCTACAGTAACTTCTGATAGTTCTAATGATTAGACCTTTTTTTTTTTTTAAATCATCACAATACATAATAGGGGTGAGCAATCATCTAATTCGGAGAATTTCAAGAAAATTCTTGGCCAAATTACATTTTCAGTAATTTTTTTTTCTTTTCACTGAATTGTATTCTATTCCGAATTGGCTAATTAATAGAATTATTAGCGTTATTTCAAATGAACTGTATTGGCCGAAATCAGCTATGTAAAAATATAGTTAATAGCCCCAAAAAAAAAAAAAAGTTTCATATAGACTTATCTAAAATGCAGACAACACTTAATTGTAAGCGTCACTCAGTCAATTCAGTTGAACATATTTTTTAACCGAATAATTTCGAATTGGTTGAATTTAACATTATTTTAGCCAAATAATTTCAAATTGGTCGATTTTATCAAATGTTTTGGCTGAAATATTTTTCAAAATTTTTTGGCCGATCTGAATTGGCCTAATTCTCCGAATTAGCCCAAACAGAATGCTCACTCCTAGTACATAGGCAGTTGTTGCCTGGCACTATTGACAAGTTTTTTTTTTTTTTTGCAGAGAAAAGAAATTACATTAATGAGCACTACCATGAAGAATATATGCAACAAGGAATTTTGGGACAAAAATCCACACATGATGACAAGCAAATTACAATCACCTCAAGCTAAAGCATGACCCACTCAATTTGCTTGCCCCCTTATAAATTAAGGGAAATACGCCCGGTGATTAAGAAAATAAATTAATTAGGGTATTTGTGTCGATATATTGAAAAAAGAAATGGTTAAATATTCTGAAATTATAAAAATATTACAATTTGACTGAGTTGGTATATGCCTGCGACCCATACTTTGGCAGAGGTCATCAATTTCTACCCATACCACCAGTTCTGCTAAACAAGATGAAAATAAATAAAAATAATATTTATCCTGTTTAAACTAAAATGAAAAAGTTCAAGTTAACAATTTGAATAATTTATGGTTAATGCTAAAGAAATAAAAACTTTAAATTCTTCAAGCATCAAAAGTGAACTGTAAACAAATTTAAAATCACCGCACAGCCACTCTGTCATTAAGTTTCTGAAAACACCAAATACAGTATATATCAACCTATAAATTGTCTCATCATTATTCTTATCCTTTTGCGCTTTTTCTTAGATTTGCCATTGCATCAATATCACCAAATGTACTTAAAATAAGTTTTGAGTAATAATGCCAAACACCCACTAAACTAAGTCTAAGCCAAGAAAAATGACCTTATCTCACATTATTTTAGTACAAAGAATTAATTTACTAACAAATTACATAAAAAAAGCCTAATTTTATTTTATTTTTTTATAAATCCCTAGTTCAATTGGCAAGCTATTAAGAACCAACAAAATATAAGATGAAAATGAAATCCAGCTAGAGCTATTTTTATTTGGGGAGAGAGAGAGAGAGAGAGAGAGAGAGAGAGAGGAATATTGACTACCGGGAAGGAGATGGATGGTATGTGCTGCACCTTGTGAAAATCATCACCTTGAACCCTTCTTTTAATAGACTCCATACTAACGATTTCCAAATCTTGCAGAGTAGTGACAAATTTTAATCCATCAGGAATCATCGTTAGTTTCTCTAGAGATCTTAAACGTAAAGTCTTGAGACATGGCATTGAGTCTTCCTCTATTTCCCATTGTTCCAATCCGTGTAATGCAACAAGCGCAAGAGTTTTGAGGACGGGAAATCCATGGGCAGGGCACACCATTTTAGATCCTTTGTATGATTCATACTGCAAGGACAGAATCCTCAAATTTGGGAACTTAGCTAACTTCTCCATTGGATCTGGTTCTAATTTGGAATACCTTAAAATCAACTTTGCAAGACTTGTTGGCAGGCATTCTATGTTGCCATGGATGCCTCCATCTAGCTTCAGTTTAGTTAAACGCTGGCATCCTGAAAGTGATTCCATTGCAATAAAACTTTTTGTATAATGGATCATATGCAAAGAATTAAGACGACCTAATCGAAAAATAGGAGATTCCAGAACAACCTCTATTTCTGTTTCTTCATAGAACTTCACTCCTAACTTTCAAAGATTCATCAACTCTTGAAATCCATTTTTCTTGATGAGGGACTTAGCACTTACCAACTTCAGTGTCTCCAATTGTCTCAAATTATGAACTGCTACTTCATGGTACGGTTCTACTAATAAATGTCTTAAACACTCTAATTTGCCAAGTACGTTAGGTAATCTCAGAGGAGGATTCCCTCGTAGATCGAGGGTATACAAACCCCTCAAATTTCCTATTAAATCACCATTATGTAATCTACAATTTCTCTGTTCAAGATATCTCAAGGGAATCAAATTCCTAATTTCTCTTAGTAATAAGATATTCTCTAAATTTAAAACTCTCATCAGTTTATAATTTTTGAGGATAAATTTTACTTGTTTCCTTGACAAATAGTAACCATTCTCATCAATGAGATAGAGAAGAGAGTGAAGATGAGGATCAGCATTCTTTAAAACCGGGGCTATATGCTTTGAATCTCCAATGTGGTGAGAATGGATAGCAATTCTTCGAAACTTGCTAGCATCTGAAGACCTGCTATTTGCTTCAGCTTTCTCCACGTGCTCAACAACTTGGAGGAAATTCTCATCCCTTGCCTTTGATATGCATGCATCTCTGACTAGATCATGAATGCGACATGTTTTTTACTCCTACTCCGGTATGATCCCTTTGGCTGACTTGAACCATGCATCTACTAACAAGTTCTTCCAAATATTCTTCACCCACATCTTTGATTGTGCGATCATTTTCACCAACATGGGGTTGTGATACGAATCTTGCAATCCACAATTGGATTAATCTTCTCTTACGAAAATCTGAATCTTCAGGGAATTGAGCGAGATAAAGAAACAAGGTTTTAAATGGAAAGGCAATATCCCATAAACTCCTCCATATGGTTGATCATGATCCAACTTAGTGAATTGTGCATTTACGCTCCTATGAACCGCTTCCCGCTCCTGCACAACAATCGTTAACAGCAACCCACTGCATTTTTTCACCATCTCCTTTCCTAACTTCTCGAATTCCGGGGCACAACTATCTTCAATCAATGCTTTTCTACTCAGAAGTTTCCATCCATCATCAATAGCAAGAAGTGGAGGCTCCATCAGAGGACTTTGAGGATCAGCATGCAAAGCAACTTTTCTATTGTGCGTGGTAAGTAAAACTTTGCTACCCTTCTTCCCCCTCGAAAAAGCTAGAGCCAAAAGACCCCAGGCCTCCCTCGTCCAGATATCATCAAGCACCACAAAATAATGCTTCTCCTCCAATACCTTATAAAGTTCAGTCACCAACTCATGATCTTTCATTTTCTCCGAAACATATTTGAATTGTTGTTCCTCCATAATTTTTTCATGCTTAAGCTTTCTGTTGCGGTCTTCTAGCTTCAATCTTTATTTTTCCTCACTAGTCATAATCTCCATCATGATTTTGGCTATAACATCCTTCGTTGAGAATTGTTGAGAAATGAAAACTCAAAAATAACAATCAAAGTGCTGCTTCACATTGGTGTCATTGAATATTTTACTTGCAAGTGTGGTTTTGCCTATACCACCCATTCCCACTATGAAAATAACACAGTGTCGACCTTCCTCTTTCATCACATGATCTTCGCTGAATAACATTTTTAGTATTTTTTCTTTGGCCAAATTGTATTTTATTCCAAATTGACTGATTAACCGAATTAGCTGAAATTTGACCAATTCGATCTAATTGGTTGAAATCAGCAATGTAAAAAATAGTTAATAACAAAAAAAAAAAAGGTTATATAGACTTGTCAAAATGAAAAAAAAAAAGTTATTGTTGGGGCTTCATTTCTCAACAATTCTGAATCAAGGATGTTATAGACGGAATCTTGATTGGTGTTATGACCAATAAAGGCGAATCAAGACTTAAATCCACATAGGAGAAACACGAAGCTCATGAGTTGGTGACTGAACTTTATAAGGTATTGGAGGAGAAGAGTTATTTTGTGGTGCTTGATGATATCTAGACAAGGAAGGCCTGGGGTCTTTTGGCTCCAGCTTTTCCAAGGGGGAACAAGGGTAGCAAAGTTTTACTCACCACCTGCAATAAAGAAGTTGCTGTGCATTCTGATCCTCGAAGTCCTCTAATGGACCCTCCACTTCTTGCGATTGATGAGGGGTGGGAACTTCTGAGCAGAAAAGCATTCATTGAAGATGGTTGTGCCCCAGAATTCGAGACGTTAGGAAGGAAGATGGTGAAAAAATGCAGTGGATTGCCCTTAGCAAATGTTTCACTTGGAGGCTTGTTAGCAACAAAGAAGTCTGTGAAGGAGTGGGAGTAAATGCACAATTCACTAAGTTGGATCATGATCAACAACATGGAGGAGTGTATGGGCCATTAAGCTTGAGCTATGATGACTTGCCTTTCCATTTAAAACCTTGTTTTCTTTATCTCTCTCAATTTCCTGAAGATTCAAATTTTCATAAGAGATTAATCCGATTGTGGATTGCAGAAGGGTTCGTATCTCAATGGCAAGTTAGAGAAAATGATCGCACAATAGAAGATGTGGGTGAAGAATATTTGGAAGAACTTGTTAATAGATGCATGTTTCAAGTTAGTCAAATGGATCACACTGGCATAGGCGTAAAAACATTTGATCTAGTCAGAGATGTATGCATAATAAAGCAAGGGATGAAAATTTCCTCCAATTGGTCGAGCACATGGAGAACGCCGAAACAAATGTGCACTTGACAACTACTAAGTTTCACAGAATTGCTATTCATTATCAACAGTATATGGCACAGGTTTTGAAGAATGTATCTTCGCTCTTCTCTTTTTTGTTGATGAAAGCATGTACATTTGTCAAGGGAACAAGAAAAATCTACTATAAAAAATTATAAACTGCTAAGAGTTTTAAATCTTTGGAATATTTTCCACATACCAAGATAAATTGGGAATTTGATTATATGATACGATTATACAAGAAGATGCATATGCTTAAGTTCATCACTAGCATCCATAGTTACATACCCTCAATCTCTGAGGGAATGGATTTCTGAGATTTTCAAATGTATTTGAGACTCTTGGAGACACTGAAGTTGGTAGGTGCTAAGTCTCTCATCAGAAAAAATGCATTTCTTAGGAGTAATATTCTTTGAAGAAGCAGAAATAGAGGTTGTTATGGAATCTCCCATTTTTCGATTAGGCCATCTTCATTCTTTGCTTTTGATGAACCAAATAACAAGATTGGTTGCTATTAACAATATATAGAAAAAGGATAGTTTAGGTATTGTAAAAGTTGTTAGTAGGGGTTGTTAGTAGGAGCAGTTATTTTGTTCTGTTAGTAGGGGTTTTTATTTTGTATAAACAACTTTTTGTGAATAATAAACTTTGAGAGAGAATTATTTACCCAATTTATAATATGGTATCAGAGCTAATGTTTGCTCTCTCCATCATAAGCTTCACGCGTTTTTCATGTTTCCTTTCTTCCTTTCGGTATCTTTGATTTCATCATGTTTCAGATAATTTTCTTCTAATTTCTCAGAAAACAAACAAAAATATGCTCTATTTTCCCTCCGTTCTTCGAACTTTCTTTCTGTCTACTGGATCCGTTTCTATCTTCGGCGATCTTCATCGTTTTTATTTTATCTGAAAGGTGTGTGTAGTTCATTGTTTGTTGTAGATTAGAGGTAATTGTTCCGTTCTTCACCATATTTTGTTTCCTTTGTTCCTTCTGTTGTTTTGTTTCTTCAATTTCACTTAAGATTAGAGGCAATTCTGTTGTTTTTCTCCATATTTCAGTTTCAATCTCTTTCTTTCAATTTGATCTAATGATTTGATTCTTCAATTTTCAATTTCAATTTCTGATGATGATTTCTTCTTTTGATTCAATTCGATTTCATATGATCAATTCTTCTTCAATTTGTTAATCAATTTGTTCAATGATAGTTTCAGAAATTTCAATCAATTCTAGGGTTTCAATCCTTAGTTGTTCAGTTTCAGTTAAGATTTTATGATATTACTTTGATAATTTCTTCAATCTTCATTAATTCTATCTTCAATTTCTTTCGATGTCTTCGTTATTTCTTTGATTTCGTCAGATCTGCTCTTTGTTCTCTTTTAACTTTCTGCTCGTTTTTCTTTGATCTCTGTTACAGTTTCTATACATATATAGTTTCTTTGTTTCAATTTGTTGAATCTTTTGCTTAATTCTCTTGATTTCTTGTCTATAGAGATTTTTTTTTAGTTCTGATTTGATTAATTCTTTCATTTTCTTTGTTCTTCAAGAATTCACGAAGAACTCATTTATTCAATATCAGTAGTTTCCGTTTCAATCACTTGTTGTTCTTCTTCTTCATCTTCATCTTCGCAAAGGCATTGTCTACATTTTGATGATTCTGAAATTTTGCTCACCGGTTTTGTCATATGGTTGTTCTCATTCATTCAATCTTTGGTTCTTTCTCGATTTGAAGGTTTTCTGTTTCTGATCAGCTTCTTCTCTGTATCAGTTCATCATCAGTCTCGTATGTTTCTGTTTCAGTTTCTTCTGATCGGTATCTTTTGTTCTTCAGTATGTTTGTCGTTCATCATCGCTTCAATTCACTGGTTGAGTTTCATCACTTCATTCAATTCAGGTTTGTTCACCGGTTGAAGTCTCAATTCATTCAATTCTGGTTCTTATGATCATGTCAATCCATTCAATCTATTTTCTGTAGAGTTTTCATGGATTGCTCTTATCACCTTTGAGATTTGTTCTCTTAGGCTTTTCTTTCGTCGTTTCTGTTTTTTTTCAATTCCTCCTATTTTCTCTTCTAAATCTGTAATTTCAGGTTCAATTCATCTTCTCCCTCTCATCGTCATATATTTGGTTCCCTTGTTTCATTCTCTTCAATTCTCTTGTGATTCTGTTATGAACAAAGGAGTGGGATTATCTTTGGATCATTTTTCTGCTGAAGTTTAGTGTTCAGTTCTGGTGCAAATTTCGAAATTACTGCCTCTATTTCAACAGAGGCAAATGCTATTAGCTCCTCCACTGGATTTGTGTTTGGATCATCTGCTGGTGTTTTATCTGGTACTGGTGGTATATTTTTCATTCAGCTCCCCTGCTGCAACTCTTATTATTCAACATTTGAGAGTGAGGGAGGCAAGCAAGATTAATAAAGGAGCTTTCAGATTGGAGCTTTAATCTGTTTGTTGTTTTTTTTTTTTTTTTCAGTTGTTAGTTTGTGGATAAGTTATTATGTGCAAGTTGAACATTTTGTCATGATTAACTTGAGGGGGAGTATTGACAATGTATAGAGAAAGGATAGTTTAGGTATTGTAAAAGTTGTTAGTAGGGGTTGTTAGTAGGAGCAGTTATTTTGTTCTGTTAGCAGGGGTTTTTGTTCTGTATAAATACCTTTTTGTGAATAATAAACTTTGAGAGAGAATTATTTACCCAATTTATAATAGTTGCATTAGAATCACTTTCGGGATGCCAACGATTAACTAAACTGAAGCTAGATGGATGCATCAATGGCAACATAGAATGCCTTCCAACAAGTCTTGCCAAGTTGATTTTATGGAATTCCAAATTAGAGCAAGATCCAATGGAGAAGTTAGCCAAGCTGCCAAATTTGAGGGTATTGTTCTTGAAGTCTAATTCATACCAAGGAACTAAAATCTTGTGCTCTGCTCATTGATTTCCGCGACTCTAGCTTAATGGTTTATCCTCGTTGAAACAATGGGAAATAGAGGAAGATGCAATGCCATGTCTTAAGACTTTACGTTTAGAATATCTAAACCAACTAAAGATGATTCCTAACCGATTAAAATTTGTCACGACTCTGCAAGATTTGAAAATTGTTGCAATGGAATCTATTAAAAGAAGAGTTTAAGTCAGGTATGGAATTGAAGGTGAGGATTTTCACAAGGTGCAGCATATACCATCCATCTCCTACACATTATGTAATCAATTCCTCCTCTTTCTTTCACTACATCAAATAAATTATGCATGTGTGTCTTGAGGCCATTTTACAAATCCAAATTGTTTCCTGTTTTTCGTTTCCATTAATTTTCAATTCTCAAACAACAAAAAGGATTTTTTTTTTTTTGGGTTTTTTAGGCATATTTTTTTACTGGTTCATATGATTTAGCAATTGATAAATAGCTGGTATTAAAAACCTATTGCTATGGACGCAATAGCCTTTGTACTGGATTTCATTTTCATTTTCATTTTGTTTTTCCGAATATAGAGGGAGACCACTAATGGAGTAGGTAAGAATATATGCTACACGTAAGAGGTAATCCTGCATTGAGAATCAAATTGGTACTAACTAAATATGATCGTTAGGAATCGAACTTGAAACTTTCACTTCCATATCCGTGAAAAGTAGGATGACCAACCAGTCTATACCATGATTAACCATTTTCATCTTTTCTTTTGTTGGTTCTTAATATCTTGCCAGTTCAACCTAAGGATTTATACAAAAATAACTCTTATAGTGGGATTTTTAAGTACTTTTTTGTAGAAAAAATTAGGAGGACTTAATTGAACAAATAAAACTTTTATTTATTATTTAGAACACTAATACAAAGACAAGGACTAAATATATAATTTTTCACAACTCCACTCAATGCTTACGTCACACTTCACACACACTCACTTTACCTTTTCTCTCACACTTTATCTCACACTATCACTTCTCACTTTTTCACTTTTCTCACTCACACACAAGCAAATGGGCAAGGCCCATATTTATAGTAGGGAAATGTCGGTTAACAAGCCGACTTTGTTCTACCTAGAAGATTCTTTCAAAATCTAACATATTTAATATATCAAGGTGGTAGACTATTCTAGAAAATACAAAAGATAGTGGGTGACTTTTATTAATACTCCCCCTCAACGACTACTCTTTTGTAATGTGTGTTTACTCACCATACCAAGTTGCTTTCTGAAGTCTTCAAATTTTATACTGCCAAGTCATTTGGTGAATATATCTGCTATTTGATCTTCGGTCTTCATATATCTATCTTGATTTCTCCACGTAGAACTTTTTCTCGAACAAAGTGATAATGTACCTCCACATACTTCGTCCTTGCGTGAAACATTGGATTTTTAGTCAAATATATAGTAGACTGATTATCACAATGTAATTTTATTTAGTCAACTGGTTGATAAAGATCCTTTAGGAGTTGTACTAGCCATGTACATTCTTGAGCTGCCATCGCTGCTGCTCTGTACTCTGCCTCAGTACTTGATAAAGATACTGTAGGTTGCCTTTTGCTACACCAGGGAATAGGTCCCGATCCGAGACTAAACACATACCCTGTAGTTGATCGCCTTGTATCATGATCTCCAGCATAGTTCGCATTGCAAAATCTAACTATCTCACATTTTCCTTCCTTTTTGTAAAGAATGCCATAGTCAACAGTGCCTTTGATGTATCGAAGAATTCGACGAACAGCTTCCAAATGAGGCTTCTTGGGGTTCTGCATAAATCGACTTATCATTCCCACTGCATATGAAATATCTGGCCTCGTGAGAGTAAGGTAGATGAGACTTCCAACAAGTTGTCTGTACATTGTTGCATC
>CATIWJ010326611.1:0-16470 GCA_949640765.1 Croton laevigatus | reverse complement strand
TAGACTTTTTAATATTTTTTTGAAAAATATAATTTTAAAAACTCATAATCAGTTTTTTATTCGGATGATTTCATTTTATTCTTAGTTCCAAAGTTTCCTCCAAAAAATATAATTGGATCCAAAGTTCCGTACTGTTTTGTCTCGACAATTAGGACAGGACTGAATGATACAACTTAATTATTAAAAAGGGATGATACTATATTTTTATGTCCCAAAAATTTGGGTCAGGACTGAAAATTACGTAATACCGTCCCATCCTCACCCTTATAAATAAGTGTTTCTCTACTTGTTTAAATATCACAAAGTCCTAAGGCATACACGTTATTTTTTTTTTCACTTTTAGTATGTATTTTTTGAAAAAATCAAATTTTATCAATTTTTAAATAATAACCTTTTTTTTTGTAACAAAACACTAAAATTAAAATTTATATAAAAAAAAAATTCTTTTATTATACCACCAAGATATGAGAAAGAATAAGATTTATATTAAAAGATAAAAATATTATATCAAATATAAAGCAGTAAATTTTGAAAAAATAAAATAAAGGTGATATATATATATATATAAGATAAAAAGTCTTATGTGCCTGTCAACTTGAGAAATCTTTTTTGACATCACAATTCGAGAAATTTTTAGATAAACATGTTAGCGATGGGCTAATTTAATAGGACGATGAGTGTTTATATATATAAACATAATTAGAATAACTGTTTGGTTGAAAGATTGTTGCATAAAAATTGATAGAAAAGTTGAAATCTCATGTTTGCTTTAACTTATCTTGAAAATATGTACCCGACAACTACTTTCCCATATATTGAAAAAATAGTTTACCATCTCAAACCATGAAAAAGTTGAAAGTATATTAAAATGCAAAATTAATACTTATTTCACTTATTTATAATATTTTACAATTTAATCAAATATGTTAATTTACTTTCTTAAAAAAATTGTTTTTCTCCAAACACAAAAATTAAACTTTAATATGCTTATTTTACTGGAAATATGTTTTCTTAAAAAAATAACTTTCAATAATAAAGTTAAATTACTATAACCAATTAACCCAACGTCCTATAAAGGATAAAATCTTACTACTCATTTATTTACGTATCATCACTCTATTGGATTATTTCACGGGTGACATAGTAGATATAATCTACCTAATGCATCAAATTGGTGTTAGTAGTGTATTTGATAATAATCGAATATGAGATATTTTTATTTTACAGTTTTTGTGAAATGTAGGACGACTAATAAGACATACTGGCAAGTTGTGTATATCTTTGTAAATTAGTGATTATTGGAAACATTATATTATAAGTAGATTAGTTTAAACAAAAAATTAACTTTATAAATATCAAACAATTACCTAGGAGTGTATGTATGGAGCATGTTAAAGGAATACTAGTGAATAAATTAAGCAACAATTTCATTTGTTCAATGATTATACCTTTTAAAATGTTTATCAATACTTATAAGTTGTTCAAACATTCTTATAAATAATTTTTAAATTATAAGCAGTTTGTTGATATATTTATTAAAATATATTTTCTACTTATAAACAGTTTAGAAAATAAATTTCAATTTTTCGTGTTTATAACAAACATACAGTTAAACTGGTATGAAACGCCTATTGGACTTAATCTTAACTTTTTAACATCTTAAACTTTTGTGAATAACTAATTTGATACATGAACTTAGAATTTGTGTTGAAATTTACACTCTTCCATTGAGATTTGGGTAATTTGAAAGCCACACTGGCAATTTTTCGGCATGGTAATGTATTAAATTATAACATAATTACAAAATTAAGGTGCTAAATTGGTCACTAATAAAGTACAAGGTTTCATTTGAAAATTTTGGTAAAGATTAAGTGCAATTTTGTGTATTTGGCCAAAAAATGAATACCATATGCAACTTTAGGGACTAATTTGGACATTATCCTAAAAGGAATTCATTAAAGCAATAGATATTAGGGTTTCGGGTAAACGAATAGCTAATCGGATTTTGGAGATCCAGGTGTTAACGTTAAACGGGTCGAAAAACCCTATGTTTACACCCTAGTTAATTACAAATTCGTTTTTCTTCACCCTCGAAGTCTGTATACCTCCTCGCTGTCGCTAATCGATCCCGGCAGTCCCACTGCTCGCCGGCGTTGTTGCTTTCCGTTTTCGTTTTGTTCGTCCGTTGAAGCTAGTTCGTGCATTTGGTGACTGGTATTTTTTTTCCCTTTTCGTTACTTTCATCTGGTTCTGTGTGTCCCTACTGATTTCTTTGATTTCACTTTCAAAGATTGGTGTTTGGTTATGACCTGTGTTTGCAGCAACGCTTTACTGAATTTACATGTAATAATGTACTTGAGGATTTGCTTTTAAGTTCCATTAGAGAATTATAAATGCCTGTATTAGGTTCATGATACAATATGTTGGTAAGTAGCCAGCTTTTCCAATTTGCAGTTTTCCTTGTTCACCACTGGGTTTCTTTAAGTCAGTTCTTTTCTTAATCTTCTGCTGACTGAATCATCATCTGTCGAGCTAGTTCTTTTTATTGCTTTGTGATTGTTGATTTATTTATTGGCACTACAGTTTCAGGTTTTAAAACGGCAATTCTGGAAAGAATTTGTCTTTGTTGATCTGATTTATAATGATTTCTTTGTTCAATCTGCAGTAAAGAAAAAAAAAAGGACTTTTGTGCAAATTTCGTCAATTACATTTGTTCAGAACTTGATAGAAGAATGGTAGATCTTTTAGATTCACATGAGAACTCAAAAGAGTTAGAAACTAAAACAAAGAAATACCTTAGAGGAGAAGGTGCTAATTTGGAGGTGAGTAGAACAAATATTCAGGTTTTTGAAGTCAGTATTCAGATCTTCTTTCTTTGTAATATAAGTTTGTGATTTTCCTTGTTTTGTATAGGTCTTGAAAGATAAAAAACTAAAGGGTCAACTTTCAGTTAGAGAAGAATTACATGGATTATCTGCAAAAACTGCTGCCAAGGCTGAGAAGGTGAATTATTTTGTTGTTATATGTTTTAGTCATATTTTGTCCTAATTCTGTGCATTTTCCTGTTTTACTATCTGGTTCCAGTTCTAGTTCTGTTTTTTTTAAATTGAAATCGAATCATTTTTCAATAATTAGATTTTGCATCTCTACCCCCATTTCATTCTTTCAAGTAAATGGTGCAAAACCCTTGTTCTATTTGAACCTAAGAATATGTGATTCTTGTAACCAGTGGCTTATGCCAAGTGAAGGAGGCTCTCTTGAGCCCGAAGGTATTGAAAAGACATGGAGGATTAGACAAGAAGCTATTTCGAGTCAAGTTGACATCTCAAGCTTAAAGAATCAACATGATATAATCTTGCCAGGTTCGCTTTTCTTTGGTTTCTTCTTCTTCTTTTCTTTTTGCAATGAATTGCGACACCTATTAGATCATTTTTTTTTTCAAATTAGTTATTGAATATCACATTTATGCATGAATTGTATGTCTTTTTTTATTCAAAAGATATTTGAACTATTAGTGGAAGTGATGGAAAAGAAGAGCAAGATTTCTTGAAATTGAAATCTAGTCTAAGACATGTGAACTTTTGTTGAGATGGATCCAATTTTTTAGAAATCTTTGTAGAATATTAAAATAACTAATCAGTTGTAACTTTTATGATCAAGTTTGATAAACTACGAAGTTTTTCAGTAAACAATGACTGTTGGGCACAGGTTTGTTGTTGTGATTTATTATTAGACTTATAGACATGAATCAGTCACTTGAAGATCCCATGGTTTCATTCTGGAGCATGTTCTATTGGCTGAAGGAGTTACAGAGTTCTTGCTTCACGATGAATTGTGAAACTCAGCTTTGTGGCTTGCTGGCTTCTGTTGTGTGTGAATTGTGACATATGCTGAATTCAGATGGGGCGCATGGCCTTCATGTAGCAGACGCATAATCTTAAAATGCTAAGAATAAAAAATTGAAATTAATGTATCAGGTGTATAAAAAAAAAATTAAATCACATATAAGTGGTAATGTAGAATAAAATTGAAAAGTAAAATTATGAACCCAGTTGGCTTAGAATAAACAATTGTTCAATTAGATTTTGTGTTTAGCTTGTCTGAGTACAAGCAAGTATTTAAAAGATTGACCCTTAATTTTTCTATATGTTCTTCAAGATCAGCACTTTCGTATTTGGGAAAAAATTCTCTTTGTTTGTATTTCCCTCTCTTGAGTCTTGACTATGGAATCATGTAATGTTCATACTGGAACTGGAAGTAACCATTTCTCAACCTAAATGCAGATCTTGGTCCGTACACTCTAGATTTTACAGCAAGTGGAAGGTACATGGCTTTAGCTGGTCGCAAGGGCCATATGGCAGTGGTAGACATGAAAAATATGAGCCTAATTAGAGAGATGCAGGTATGCTACTTCAAGGTTGACATGACCCTTATATGTGATTGGACCGTTGATGCTTCTACTTCTCTATTTTCTATAATGAGGCAACAGAATTTATAGATTCTTGCCCCTACTCTTTTAAATTCTTGGATTCTATCATGTTCTAAACTTATTATGTAAAGCTCCATATGCCTTGGTCCACAAACACGATACTTTAGTAGTGGAGGGTGCTAAAAGTGGAAGAGGTCGACCTATAACTACTTGGATGGAAGTCCTCTTGTCAATCTGTCTCAAACACATCCTTCAGAATTTGGATAGCAAGAGATTGTATATTATGTTATTAAAGTTGGTCTTCAATTTTTCAATTGCAATAAGTTTGTTTTCAGATTTGGTTCTTCCAGTTCAATATGGTTGTTGAGTTTGAGGTATGGCAGGAATAAAATGCAACTCTGACTGGCCAATAAAAGAGTCAGAATGCTATTTAGAAGTGCCTTTGCAACACAAGTGAATTCCTAGAGTTAGAATGAGAGACATAATTTTGGAAAAACAAGGTCAAATTTCAATTTGTTATATCAAAGGGTGTGATGAAGTTCAATGAAAATAAGTCCTAGGATCCAAATAATGTCATATATAGGATCTAATCACTTTTTGTGTGTAATTATCTGTGATTGATTTTCTATTTTTTGTTTTGAAATTTTTTGCCTTCTGTTGTTGAAAAAAATTAGTAGAATTGATTTTTTTTTTTGGGCGTCATTATTTAAATCTAGCATTATTCACCTCTTTTAGGATTTCTCATAGTCATCCATTCAACTGTTGATCAGAAATTTGGAGAAAGTAACCAACTATTTGTTTTTTCAGGTAAGGGAAACAGTGCGTGACATTGTGTTTCTGCATAATGAGCTTTTCTTTGCTGCTGCTCAGAAAAAGTATGTTTCTTCATTTCATTTCCTTTTCTCCTTTCCTTGTAAATTACCCAAGAGTAACAACAACAACAACATGCCTTAGTCTAAAATTAGTTGGGGTTGGCTGTATGGGACTATTGGATATCATAACAACTGTAGTCTGTTGGATATTTTTGTTGTTTCTGTAAAACTAACACTCAGGTTCAAACATCTAAGTGAAAAAAGGTGGGAATATCTTTCATTTGTTGCATCAACTATCAATTCAACTTAGTAATTGATTGATTTAAACTCTAATGCAATTCTTTTTTTTACTCTTACCACTCATAAATAGCATTTGTTTTTCATGGACAATTGCGTAGACAAATCAAAGTTTTTTTGATTAATTCTTTGTTGTACAAGTTTTGAAAGACACTAATAGGCATGGTGCCTTATACAGTTTTTCTTTTATCTCTTATCATTTCCTTTTCTCATTAAGATGCTATACACCAGGGTTGTATTCAGCAGAGATTGTTTTGGTGTTACATGCTTTGTGTTATTGGTCTTATGTTTCTTTCATTGTCAGTTATCGTGTGTGTTTACTTGTTTATGCAAGTGCTAGCTTCATCCTTTTTGCTGTCAATTCTGCATGTTATATGTTTAAGTTTCCTCACCACTCATCTTCATCACTATATTCTGCTACTGCAATTTGTGTCCCTGCGTAGTGGGGCTAATCAAAGTTTAGCGAACTTGTACTTCAACCTTTGGGTTTATTACTTGTATGCATCATTTAAAAAATCAGCATTTGTTCCTTATTGTTCTCTTCCAGCATCTCATTTTGGAAAATTACCCTTGCACTTACTTTAATAATGTGTGCTTATGTAACTTAATTATCCGAAAATGTATCTAAAGGTTCTGGGTTGTGGCAGGTACCCATATATCTACAGCAGGGACGGCATTGAACTTCACTGTTTAAAGGTCAGTTAATTTTGTTACCACAGCTTGTAGTTTTTTATCTCATGTGTTGAGGTCCATAGCTTTTCATTTCCCGTGTCCTCGTGGGTTCGCTTTTCTAGTTTTTCTCAGGTACCTAGTATTTGAGGCTTCTATTCAATAGAATTCCTATGCTATATAATTAAATGCTTTCCAATTATATTTACACATAAGATTATAGTCTCCCTATGCTATTATATTAGCTTTTATAAACTTTTCATGCCAATGATTTACTTGGGGATCAGAACCTGTTTACCACGAAAATGCTAGATGTGGTTTTTTTACAAAAAGGAAAAATTGATATTTTGATTTGCACTGATGAATTGTTGCTATTTCAGTTTATAATTGCTAACGTGATTAAATTTACTTTATGCTGGTTTCTTTTGATCTGCACGGTATCATTCATCAATTACTTCCTATGAACTTCAATGTATGGGGAATTGAAGTTCGAGGAAGATTTTTAAGTTAAATGCTTAATAAAATATTAAAAAATGATCAGTTATTCTTTTTTATTTTGTGGTCATACAAATGTGTAATGCTCTGCTGTGGAAGATTTGGATTGTGTGGGTCTTCAGGGGGGAAAAAAGTAAAAATAAAAACTTTTGATTTTTGATAATTCTAGAACAATATATTGTATTCTCTGTACTAAGTTGTGTGCCTTACAGGAACATGGTGCAGTGCTAAGGCTTCAGTTTTTGAAGAACCATTTTCTCTTAGCATCAATAAACAAACTAGCGCAGCTCCGTTACCAAGATGTCACAACGGGAGAGATGGTTGGTAATATTCGGACAGGTTTAGGTCGTACAGATGTGATGCAGGTTAATCCCTTCAATGGGGTTATTGCTTTGGGTCATTCAAAAGGTGTCGTGAGCATGTGGAAACCTACCACGGCCGTTCCTCTAGTGAAAATGCTTTGTCATCCTGGTCCTATCACAGCAATGGCATTCCACCCTAATGGCCACCTCATGGCCACATCAGGCAAAGAAAAGAAAATTAAGATTTGGGATTTGAGAAAATTTGAAGTTCTCCAAACCATGCCAAGCAATGCGAAGACCTTGGATTTCAGTCAAAAGGGGTTACTAGCTGCTGGAACTGGATCATTTGTTCAGGTTTTCGGAGACTTTGAAGAGTCTCAGAATTATAGCCGGTATATGAGCCATTCTATGGTGAAAGGTTACCAAATAAGTAAAGTTCAGTTTAGACCGTATGAAGATGTTTTAGGAATAGGGCACTCTATGGGATGGTCGTCGATTCTTATCCCAGGTTCTGGGGAACCTAACTTTGATACCTGGTTAGCAAATCCATTTGAAACGTCTAAACAAAGGAGAGAGAAGGAAGTTCGGTCACTTCTTGATAAGCTCCCGCCTGAAACAATCATGTTGGACCCTTCGAAGATTGGTACAATGAAGCCAGTTACAAAGAAGGAGAAACCGACGAAGCAAGAAATAGAAGAGGAGATGGAAGCTGCTGTTGATGCTGTCAAGAACACTACTTTTAAAAACAAAACAAAAGGTCGGAGCAAGACTAGCAAGAAAGTGAGGAAAAGACAGGAGCTTATTGAGAAGGCCAAGAGACCTTTCTTTGATCAGCAACAGAAGGAAGAAAAGTTGGCTAAAAGGCAGAAAATTAGTGAGGAAAATTCATTACCAGCTGCTTTGCAGAGATTTAAACGCAAATAGGCTGCTTGATTTTGCTGAATTTTTGTATTTTTTTTTATTTTCTCAATTTCAGTATCCTTAATTTTGTTTCTACCATAATTTAAAAATATATTCTAAGTAGTGGCTTAATTTTACCCCCAATTTTCATTGCCAGGAGAAATATTATATTTATTTATATTTTGGAAGTATTTTTGGCAAATTAAATTACATTAAAATAAATATCGGTACTTTGGCCTTGTACAAAAAAAAAAAAAAAATATTAATGTATGTGGGGTCTTGAATGAAAGAAAATACAGGGGCCGGCTTGTATTAACAACCTATATCTATGAACATAACTAGTTTTGATTAGTCTGGCTGAGATTGTGCATCTGACAGTAATGAATGAGTTGCATAATCGTGTTAAGAGTGCGTAAGTTTTTCGGTTGAAGCGGAAATAGCTGCATAACCCCCCAGCCTTCGTTAGTTTTTTTCTTCTTTCTAATTTGTACATCCAAAATTAAAATGTAATTAAATAATGGGTAGTGAGACTTGTGAGAACTTGTTTCTTTTCGATTTTTAGGGTAACTTGTCTATATTAATTTTAGAGGTAACTGTTTACAAAATTGACTTTGTATTATAAATTTTATATGATTATAAATTTAATTTATAATACAAAATTAAATTCTATATAGTGCCGTACCATTAAAATTAATCTCCAAACTCAATAAAAAAAAAACTACCCTACTAAATTAAAAAAAAACAGTTTTTGCGAGAAAGCGTCCCAACGAGACAAAAAGCTTTTCTCGTTAAATAGTTATACAATTCAAGATCGTGGTTGCATCAATCATTATTCCACTCGATGTTATTTTAGGCCATTTGAGGTTTTAGTAACACTGTATAATGGACCCACCAAGATTATATATATAAACTGCATATACCCTTTAAATGGCCCCCAGATAAATTGTAATTAACAAGATTTCTGCAAATTATCGTTCTGGCAACCACGAGCCACCGTGTCGCCACCTCCGTTTTCCGACGACCTCCTCAATTCCTTCCTCTGAAAAATTACAATAACAAGAAACTAAAAAGATCTCTCCTTTCACCCATGAAGAAAACCCCTCAAAAATTCTTCTGCAAACCCTAAAAATTTAAAATCAAAGCTCTCCAGTATGAACCCACCTCTTATACTCCCCCCAATTTCTTCTTTTATCAGCCAAAACGTTTCTCTTCCTCCTTCTTCCTCCGGCGACGGTGACCCCGATAATCCTGATGCTTGGTATGGCAACATTCAGTACCTTCTCAATATTTCCGCTATCGGTTTATTTTTCTGTGTCTTTATTTTCATATTCGTCAAGCTTCGAAGTGACCACCGTCGAATTCCCGGTCCTTCGGCTCTCGTTGCTAAGCTTCTTGCTGTCTGGCATGCTACCGGAAGAGAGATCGCCCGTCACTGTGGAGCGGATGCTGCTCAGTTTCTTATAATTGAAGGAGGTACCTTTGCTGTGCTATTGGGTATTGCAGTGTTGTCGATTTGTTTTATTCTTCCATTGAATCTCTATGCTGGAACTGCAATGCTTGATGACCAATTCTCGAAGACTACTATTAGCCATATTGAAAAAGGTTCGGGTTATTTGTGGATTCATTTTCTGTTTGTTGTTGTAATTGTTGGGTTAATGCATTTTGGCATGTCTGTGATTGAAGAGAGATTGAAAGTTACTAGATTTAGAGATGGGAATGGGAATTTGAGTGACCCGAACGCGAATTCTACTGCTATTTTCACTATTATGGTTCAAGGGTTGCCTAAAAGTTTAGGGGATGATAGAGGGGTTTTGCGTGACTATTTTCAACATAGATATCCTGGTAAGGTTTATAAGGTTATTGTGCCTATGGATTTGTGTACATTGGATGATTTAGCTACCGAGCTTGTTAAGGTTCGTGATGAAATTACTTGGTTGGTTGCTAGAATTGATTCTAGACTTTTGCCTGATGAAACTGATAGTGAAGTTTCAGGAAAGAGTTTTATGGAGAAATTGAGGGATTTGATGGGTTCTTTATGTAGAAGAGTGAAAAACTTGTGGGTTCAGATGATGGAGAGATTGGGTTACACAGATGAAGAGAAGTTGATGAAATTGCAGGAAATTAGAGCTGAATTAGAGAATGATTTGGCAGCGTACAAGGAAGGCCGTGCACCAAGTGCTGGGGTTGCATTTGTGATTTTCAAAGATGTTTATACTGCTAATAAAGCTGTTCAGGACTTCCGAAATGAGAGGACAAGGCGTTTTGGAAAGTTCTTCTCTGTTATGGAGTTGCGGTTGCAGAGAAATCAGTGGAAAGTTGAACGAGCCCCATTGGCTACTGATATTTACTGGAACCATTTGGGTTTGACAAAGTTCTCTTTGAGGCTTTGGAGATTGTTTGTCAACACATGCTTACTGTTGTTGCTTTTATTCTTTAGCTCTCCTCTTGCAGTCATCAGTGCTCTATCAAGTGCAGGCCGGATTATTAATGCAGAAGCGATGGATCATGCCCAATCATGGTTAGCTTGGGTACAAAGTTCTAGCTGGTTCGCATCTCTGATTTTCCAGTTCTTGCCTAATGTTATAATATTTGTGAGCATGTATATAATAGTGCCTTCAGCTCTTTCATACCTTTCCAAGTTTGAACGTCATCTCACCGTGTCTGGAGAGCAAAGAGCAGCACTTGTGAAGATGGTCTGTTTTTTCCTAGTAAACCTTATTCTCCTGAGAGCTCTAGTTGAGTCATCTTTAGAAAGTGCCATCCTGAAAATGGGTAGGTGTTACTTAGACGGAGAAGATTGCAAGAGGATCGAGCAATATATGAGTGCATCATTCCTTACAAGATCTTGCCTTTCATCTCTCGCATTTCTGATTACATGCACCTTTTTGGGAATATCTTTCGATCTTTTGGCTCCGATTCCATGGATAAAGAAGAAGATTCAGAAATTTCGCAAGAATGATATGCTCCAACTGGTACCAGAGCAAAGTGAAGAGTACCCCATGGAAGAAAATCAGACAATCAATAGTCTTCGGAGACCATTGATTTACGATAATGGGCTTGACTCTGCCACAGTTAATGGAATTGATTCAGGGGGGCAAGATCTTGCAGAATATCCAATCAGTAGAACATCTCCAATTCCCAAGCAGCAATTTGATTTTGCACAATATTATGCATTCAATTTAACAATATTTGCGCTGACATTGATATATTCTTCATTTGCTCCTCTTGTTGTCCCTGTCGGTGCAGTTTATTTCGGGTATAGGTACGTGGTGGACAAGTACAACTTTCTTTTCGTATATAGAGTATTGGGTTTTCCTGCAGGCAACGATGGGAGGTTGATGGACACAGTATTGTATGTCATGCGATTCTGTGTTGATTTATTCCTCCTTTCGATGCTTCTGTTCTTTTCAGTCAAAGGAGATTCCACGAAGTTGCAAGCCATTTTCACTCTTGCCTTGCTAGTAATGTACAAATTGTTGCCTTCTGATAATGATGGCTTCCCTCCGGGGCTATTGGAAGGCATTCAAACTATTGACAGTTTTGTAGATGGACCTATCGATTATGAGGTTTACTCGCAACCCAGGTTTGATTGGGATACCTATGCTTCTTGATCTGAATATTAACAATTCACTGTATTTAGTTGATTCTTGATAGCAATTTAGAAGGAAGAAAGAAAAATCTCTTTTCATCATTCAACTTTCGTAGAATGTGATAGAATTTCTTATATTATGTAGTATAAGAATGCGTTCGGAGAAAATATATTACATTCTTCCACTCGTTAGTCATAAAACTAAATAAACTTATACATTCATTTTTTGTTTCTATGCATCAATCAGCTGGCCTTTTGCTCATGTTATTGCATATTTGAGTATTTATGGCATATGTTCTGTAACTAGTACAGAGCCTGGCAACAGTTTAGAACTGCCCATTCCCGGTTTTCTAAATGGTGGAACTGGAGCTGAACCACCTGCCAAGGGTTCTTGGATGGTTATGGAACCGTTGGTACTCGGTTTTGGTTCTTTAAACAATGGTTTCGAACGGTTTTTACCAGTTCTTCGTCCAGTTCTCTGGGCATTTATTTTTGGTGAAATTTTAAACTTGTCGAAACACTATACTACAAATATTTATTGGAACTGCTGGTTGCAAAATGGTTAAAGTTCAAAATTTGGTGGAACCAGAACTGAAACATCTTCCAACGGTTACGGTTATAGTTCTTTGTGGTTTCGATGATGGTTCGGGAACTGACTGCTCAAACATGAACCTTGTTTGGCCTGGCCTACTTGCGCTTGCATAACTTAAGATTGTTGCTCTTTTTTTTTTTTTGGTCTCGAGCTTGTAGGTGTTTTTGTACGAATTGGAGATAGATATGTGGCTAGATTAATGGAAAATTAGGGATGCAGCGGAACAGGTTTTCACTTGTAACCGCATCACCGAACCTGTTAAATAACTATAGGTTAGTTCCCTAATGGTTATAGAAGCAGAAATCATTACCTGTTATGATTGTGAAACAGTTATGGAATTGGGCATGTAATAAAAGTTAAAATTTTTACCTGCATATTTCATAGTTATAGATGGTTACTTGCGGAACCCGACATGCAATCGTTAAGATAAATATAATTTTTTTTTAAAAAAAAGAGTAGTTTTGGTAATTTTTATTTGTGAGGTTTTATTTATTTATTTATTTATTTTCCTTTGGATGTGAATTGCATTTCTTTGTTATGGTTGGATTTGAAAATTACTATTTTTTGTTACTATATTATTATAACTATTTTTCACTTTAAGAATATTAAGTTAAAAAAAAAAAAGTTTTGAAAGCAATGGTTATAATTGGATATCTGTAATTAATACTAAATGGTTATGTAACGGTTATTGAAATAGTTTTTAATACTAAATGATTATGTAATGGTTATGGAAATAGTCTTTAAAATTTTTATATTTATAGAATGGTTATAAAATTTTTATAATTAAATAATTATGGTTATATAAATAACAAATTATGCGAGTAATTAACCTGCTGTCATTCCTAAATAAGTGATTTCATTCAAAATGGAGTCTTAAACATTCAGCTTTGTTCACCATCTGAGCAATCTGTTGCCTTGTTCCCTTCTCTTTGTTTGAAATGAAATATAATGTCCTTATTTATATGTGGAGATGCATTACATATTCATGATTCACAAGAATAATTATTGGCTATTTCTATGCTATTGTTTCTCAATCTATTATAGGAATTACAAATTAAGATTGTAAAACAAGTGCATAAATGTAAATTATCTTTATATATGAACTTTTGACTTTTATACTTGAACTTAATATTTAGGTTTTAATTGATTTTTATTAACCATGCCTAAAAGTGCCAATTTTATCAATAGTATCCATTTCCTTCTATAGCTTTTAATGTTTATATATATATATATTTATATAATGGACCAGGTAGGGATAGCCTTTTTCTTTAAACATGCATCAAATTTGTGCTAGCATTGTGGTTGATATGAATCGAAATCGAGATCATATACTATGGAAATCATGGATACATATTTTCAAGAAAAAGATATTATTTTGTCCTTGTATTTTCACAAATAAAACTAATTTCTTTCTATATTTTACATAATAGTCTGTTTTGTCCCCATGTTTTATTATACTATTTTGTCATTCCATTAATTAAACGGTAATGAAAATTAAGGGTTTGGTAATGAAAATTAAGGGTTTGTTTGTTACAGTTTAATGTTTTTAGTTTTTCATTTTTCAAAAACCAAAATTAGTTTTTCCTTTTTACTCTCAATTTTGAAAAATGATTTTTTTTATTTGTTTTACGGTTTTTCTTACTTATACTTGAAATTATTCATTTTAATAAAAAGAATAGAAATAGTTAAATTACATCACCATTCACATAAAATTTATTTTTTCAAACATATTACATGATATTTATTTTTTAAGAAATATTATATCTATTTATAATTTTTTTTTTTATCAAATTCTTTTTTTTCTATATATGATATTTATTAAACATAGTTCGATAAAAAAAAAAAGAGAATTTTTATAGGAATAGTATTAATATATTTCAGATAGGATTAAAAAATTTAATTTAGATGAAAAAAAAAAGAATTTTATCTAGAAATATGACTAGTTTATATAATGCTAAAAATATTAAATATATAATATTAAGGTTTTTTAAGAGAATTAACGGTACCATATAAATCCTAACAAATAAAAGAAATAATAACCGTTTTCCGTTTAAAAAATTACTTTTGCAAAAGTTGTAAAAAGAAAATTAAACAGTTTAAAACAAACAAGTTTTGTTTATTTTTCACAAGAAAAAAATGGAAAACATAAAATTTAAATGAGAACAAATGGGGCCTAAAAAATAATGTACCATTGAACCGTTTCTTTGTCATAATTATAAACATAACATTAATTTTGACTAAAAAGACAACTAGCCGTTGGAAAAGCTAAAAAACCAATTGATTGACTGAACAATTTTTTACTTTTTTCGGTAAATATGTATTGTTTCAGTAAAAACTAATTTCATATTTGTAATTAGGGCAAAGAAACGTTTCAGATAAGATATGACTTGTTAACTTTTGTTACTGTGTAGTTAACAGAATGACAAAATAATGTGATTTTTATAAAATACAATAACAAAATATATTATTATATAAAATATATAGACAAATAACATAGACAAAATAGTATTTTTTTTCCAATTTTCTATTGAAAAAAAATACTTAAAAAATATATAATATTATTGCTGACCACCCTCAAATCAAAACTCTAAAACAAGATCTAATCTTATTTGCATTTCCCAAACACCCCAACTATCCACCCAAACCCTAATATAAGGCCAAACTTGCTAAACCTCCAAGCCAAATAGAATTTGTAATGCTTTCCTATTTTTTAAGATTTGTTATGCGTTTTTAGTTTTTTCTTTTAAATGTAAAATAGCATAATGAAATAAAATTATCAAGTTTGATCAGGGACGTAGCCAAACCCATAAGTGAGGGGGAGGTCTTTTATTGTGATACCTATTCTTCATGTTCTGAAAGTTAACAATTTACAAGTTTTATTTGATTTTAGGGAAAATTACTAATTTAGCATTAAGGTTTGGCCGGTTTACTATTATACCACAACATTTTTGAAAAATTTCTCTTATAGCCGAGACGTTTGGCCTAAATCATTAAAATACTACCACGTCATTATTTTTTCAAATTTTCCGTTAATTTAAGGGGAAAAGACAGGAAAGTCCTCTCTCTCTCTCTCTCTCTCTCTCCCACCGCCACCTTCACAGGGAATCGCACCAACGCCGCTAACCACCACTATTGCTGCTGCTGGAATATTAAATTTCACCCAATATTAACAAAAATTATGCCATTTGGATCAAATTTCAACGAGGGTTCCAGATATGTAGTTACCATTTTTTCAATTCTTCGTCATTTGACCTGGATGGGCAAAAAATTGTTCGGCTCCTTTTAAGTTTCAGTTGCCAAAAAAGGCGATGGTTGGCGGTGAAGAACAGGCGCGTCGAGAAAAAGCCAATGGTGCCTTCATTTCCATTATTCGACCATCAGAGGCGCTGACAATGGTGGTGGAAAAAACAACAGGTTTTTTTCCGCACGTTGAGTGGTTCTAGATCTGCTCCTGCATTATACCTCACAAATATCACCAAGCTAATTATTAGTTCAATTATATAATTTCAGTTTTATTTTTATTTTAGTAATTGCTGTCTGTCAAATGGTGTAATTGTTGGTAAAATATGGAAACCAACTGCAGCTTTTTAGATTTTATCTTATGTAAATGCACATGAAGATTTTTGGCTTATAAATGAATGATGAAGCTTTTGTAACTCTACCTGCAGATTTTTCATGTCAATTTTCCATATTGCATGAACATTTTTAGATTATTATTGTTAGTTGTAACTATACCTGCAGAATCATTTGCCAGGTTGAAACAATACTTGGATTTGCAGACAACTTTAATCATAAACAAACTGAAGATAAAGATGAAGAAAGATAATGAACGATGAAGAACCATTAGTTTATGTTTTAATTTTCAAACTAAGGTTACTTTGGGGATTAAAATTTCTTCTCTTTCTTTTTTTCTTTCAGCCGTTTCGAACTTAACGGAAAATTTGAAAAACTAACGATGCGGTGATATTTTAGTAATTTAGGCCAAACTTGCCGGTTTTAAAAATAATTTTTCGAAAATATTGCGGTATAATAGTAAACCGGCCAAACCTTAATGCTAAATTAGTAATTTTCCTTTGATTCTAATAGCAATTTAGAAGGAAAAAATGAAAAAATTTCTTTTTGATCCTTAAACTTTCATAGAATATTGTGATAGATTTTCTCATATTACGTATGCATCCTCTTTATAAGCTAGCTCTATTACCAGACAAGACCTTTGCATTTGACACCTAACATTTTCAACTATGTAAACCACCACATGCAAATCGAAATATCAAACATTAGATCGTCATACATGTTAACTTTACATTCACAAATTAAGATTCATATTTCAATCCTTAGAAATAGAGTACAAAATTGAGATTTAAACTTGATCAATTGTATGAAAC
>CATIWJ010326585.1:0-12636 GCA_949640765.1 Croton laevigatus | reverse complement strand
GAGATGCTGATCCTGATCCAGAGGAGGAGGATCCTGAGGAGTATACTCCGAGGATGGATATCACGGACGCGATGTTGGAAAGGATTAGGACCTTAGAGCGTCAGGTGCAGAAGTTAGAGGACTTTAAGAGATACATTAGCTACGAGTATGGTATATTGTATGAGCAGTATAGTGACTTGCATGACTTTATGTCGCGAGAGTACGAGCATTGAGTGGAGCTCAGAGGTAGAGTGGAGCGACTGGAGAGAGAGCTGAATGTACAAGCATCTAATGATGCAGTTGTATCCAAGCAGGCCTCAGGAGGAGTTGTTGGTGGTGAGGATCAGTCAGGAGAGGAGTCTGATTCTGCCACGTATCCTCCAGACTATCCACCGGAGTGAGGATAGTTTAGGTAATAGGGGATAGGCTTGTAAATATTTGTAAATACCTGTAAATATTTCTGACTCAGAACAGTACTACTACTAGAAATATGGTGATTTCCCAAAGAGCAAAGATCTGGACAGCAGCCTGTGGCCTGTAAAATTTTTTGAAGTATGTTTTATTTGTTTTGTAGTTTTTTTTTTTTTTTTTTTTGGCAATTGGACTTTAATTGAATTTTTTCTTGTTCTTTGATGCAAATAAAGAATATATATCCTACTGCCGAGGAGCGGCGAGTTTTTAGATCTGTCCGGTTTCTTTGTCTATTCTGAAGGGAAAAAAATTGAATTTTAATGAAGAGATTGTTGGTGATGAAACTGATTTGAGTTCGTGTTCTTCAAACACTGATGCTTCTGCATCTCCTTCAAATGACTTTCAACGTCAATTATTGGTCCGATTGCGTAATTTTGAGCAAAGAATTGAATTGAAGATAAATCAACTGATAGAATCTGTTGATGCTCTTGTTGCTCGTGATTTGGCAAGGAAAGTTTTTTTTATTGATTTTGTCACCCTGTAGGAAAAAAATAAAATCCGCAGCCATTATCAAGAAAACTTCCATATTGAAACATATTTGTTTTCTTAGAATTGAGAATGTAGGCAAATTTTGATGAGAAGGATAGCCTAATTTTTCCTCCATTTCCAACAAAAGGAGATAGAAGCTAAATGACCTCTCAAAGCTGGTAAACAAAAACAGGCAATGCTCGTCTGTTTGTAGCATTTTCAATGGAATTCAATTAGGCATTCTCATTTTTTAGGAAACACTGGAGGATAATATTCGCTTGGGAAGTTAACCCAGCATAGACTACAACTATCACATAAGGTTAAAGTAAGTTTGTTGGGGAAAAAAAGTGTCGTGTCATCTTCTCTCTAAGCAAAAGCTTTTATGTCTGCTCAGTAGCGCTGAAAGCAACACTGCAAGAATAAGAGAAATACTACAGTTCTGAAAATATTATATTCTCTTATTAGGTGATCGAGAGACCAAATCTTTAGCTAGGAGCATGCTTAATTCCCATTAGACTACCCAAGCAAAAACAATGTGTGGCTTCGAGAAGGGTAAAAATGTGTTGCAGAAGCACACATAATATTTTTTCGAAAGAACACATTTTCCTCATCGCTCACTATTATGTTCAATGGTCACTGAAAACTGAAATCAAAATGTAATATATAATGCTGTATAAATTTTCCTTTTTTTTTTCATATCATGAAGTAATTTTGATGAAAATTATACATATTACAATTTGAGTAGTGCAAGGCATCCTAGTTCTCTTCAATAATTTTTGCAGAAGCTCAAGTGCCATTTGATATAAATTGAATTATAACATACTTTGTTGATGAGCTGCTTACCATTTTGATTTTGATTCCAGTATAACGGTAGAAAATTCTGTCTTCAGTTAGATAAAAAATTATAGTAAATCCTATATGAAAATCAAGTTAAGATGATCAATTAAATGTCATCCCAGTATGAAAAAAAGTCTGCTGAATTCAGTACAGAGCTGCTGCATACAGAAGTTCTACAAGCAAAGAAGCTTATATCCTTATGAATTGTAATGGAATTACTTGCTAGTTAATGCTACAAAACTAAAACATTGAAATAATCCAATTGGATGTTTGGCAATAGCTGGTTGAAAATAAAACAAAAAAGCTCAACAAAGATCACAGTACAAAAAACATGTAAAGGATAAAAATTCAATCAAACTAAAAACAACTCAATATTGCAAAAGGAACCTAGAAGCAGCAGATGCCATGCTGCAGCTAGCCATTCTTCTTGTGCTTCAATCTATTTTCCTGTAATCCCTCAAAAATAGATAGTTTAGTGCATAAAAGACAGGAAATAAGAGATTGAGAGGCTTTGAATTAATGAACACAGAATTAAAGAAGGGTGTTTTGACACACTGGTTGGGAAAGATCGGCTAGCTATGCTTGGCAAAGAGCATCCTGCATGGGTGCTTGTTCGCAGGTTGGATTTTTTGTTATACTGTATTGCATATTTTTGTGAGGTACAATTGGTCTTGTGTACAGCAATAGTCTAGGTCAAATTGCACAATCACTTGGACAAAGCACCAAGACTTCAACTGTTCTCACTCTGTACTCATCGTTCTCCTTTTTCGGCCGCTTGCTTTCTGATGCACCGGATACATGAGAGGGTAAGTAACTCCTGCACCTACTCATCTTAATTCGTAGTATATATCTAACCTTACTTAGTGAGTGTCTGCATAAAAATTTAGATTCATTTAACTCCTAGTTTGTGTAATGATCATTTAACTATATTCATATGATTGAATGTCCAATTGGCATTTCGGTCTGATTCAATAGAAATCCAAATAAAGTCCCTTTTTCCTGCTACAAATTGAAGTTTAGACGCTTTTTCGTGAAAAAAAAATAAATCAAAGACTAATAAAAGTTACCCACTTTTGATTCTTGCAACCAAAAAAATTATATATATGATTGAATTTTATGTCCAACGATAAAAATGTATATGATTTTGCAGGAAAATGTACTTTGCGAGGACCGCATGGCTGACCCTTGCTCTTGTGCCAACTCCAGTAGCTTTCTTCTTGCTAGTATCATCAGGAAAAGCATTGGCATTGCATATAGGCACAGTATTAATAGGACTGAGCTCTGGATTCATATTTGCTACAGCTGTTTCAATAACATCCGAGCTATTGGACCGAATAGTTTTGGCGTGAATCACAACATCCTTATCACAAACATTCCAGTTGGCTCACTCATCTATGGATTTCTTGCTGCTTTAGTATATGATGCTAACGCAAAAAGCAGTTTTGGGCTTATAAGTATCATTACTGACTCAGTTGTTTGTATGGGAAGGCAATGCTATTTATATGAATATGTAGTCAAGATGAAGTTGAGACAGCGTACGTACAACACAAAACAGTCACGGGTCCATTTCCAATTTTTTTTATCTACCTTGGGTTTCAATGGTAAAACCAATGCCGAAGACGTTGGGAGACAGAGGAAAGAGGCTGAATGATCGGCAGCACGCACTGCAATTCTCAGTATTATGGGTATTAATTGTGTACAAGTTAAATTGGTGAAATTTTAGCGTTACTTGTGGTATGAATTGTGTTATGTCTGAGCTGTAGCTAAATTGAAATTGGTGATGCAGGTAATCATTTGACAAGTGCAATTATGCATGAGATAATCATGTCAAAATCTAAGTTGTTTGATGCATTCGATGCATCAAATACATAATATTTAACACTTATTCTTTTATTATATTTCTAAATAAATGAGAAGTTTACTCATGCAGCTAAAGTTTAATAAGAATTTTATAACAAATAAACACTTGACATACTATACTTTTCACATTTGTTTACTTTCTTTGTGTCCGTTTAGTTTTTATTCTGCTTCAGTGCTCTATTTCTTTTTCTAAATTATTATTAGCTCATTATAGTAACGGTATCATTCTTGGCTTCCAAAATTTTAATTTGTAAAGCCAGACTAATTGAATTTTTATGAATTATGAACCCACTAAGCTACACTTATAAACAAAAAATTAATTGAAACTGACGAACCGAATTAATTCTAATTATGTTTCAATTCATAAGTTTTGAGTCTGCAGGTCGGTTTTGGTTTTCACGGTTCAATATCTGAATCGAACTTATTACTGAACCAATGATTGAAACTAGGTCGTTTTGTGAGACTTAAATACAAGAAGTAGTACATTAACTAAACCTAAAATTTCCTTTTTTTTTATCCTTTCTTAAATTAGTTCATTCTTATAGCTTAATACTTTTAACTCCTTGTCCCACCTTAGTTGTGGGAATATTTGTTATTTTTACAGCTTTTGTAGTGTACTGTATTTGGCACTTGTGTATTACATGTGCCACTAGGACGAGTACCACTAGCAGCGCCAATGAGGTGGATCTTCCATCCTCCACAACGAGTACCACTAGCGGTGCTAACCAGGTGTATATTCCAACCTCCACGAGTACCGCTAGCATTAACCAGGCGTATCTTCCAATCTCCACAGCTGAGGTAGATTTGTAGGCACAGATAGATCCACCAAAAAGAATTATAAGGCCACTGCATCCAAAGCCTGTAGTATTCAACCATGTGATTAGGCGCAACAGTGCTGTAGACCTTGACACAACGAGGGACCTCTTTGAGCACATGTTTAAATACAAGGACTTGATGAGAAAATATGATCCTCAAGCTTGAGTAACTGTTTGGAGCAGTTTTTTTGATATTTTGTATTTAAATAATTAACTTTTGTTGTTAGCATGTCAAGCCTTTGCCTAGTTTTTGTTTTGTTTTTCTTTTGAATGTATTTGGGAACCTCCCTGCCGTGAGGAGTTTAGATTTGATAGCAAAGCACTTAATTAGTTACTTAGTACTTAGCTATTCAATCTTCCCTTTTAGTCTAGCTTTTTCTTTTTTGTTTTTTTAATGTAATTGGAAGCTTAGGCTTTCTTTTTTTTGTGTGTCAACAATTTTATTTTGGTTCTTTATTGTTATCAATATCACTATAAAAACTCAAGTGCCCACCTGCAAGTCTCTCTTCTCTTTTGTTGCTCTGTTTTAGTATTGTTGCTTTGTTTTAGCACCTGTACACTGCTGTAAATTTCCTATTGCTCAAACATGTGAAATCCATGCTTGAGTTTCATTTTCCTTTTAACCAAGGATGACACCCACATAGGGGTTGTAAATGACCTTTTAATTTGCTACTTTAGAATCATATCCTCTTAAACATGATCAGACTTCGGAAAAGTTGGGTCTCTAAATTGTTGGTCTTTTATTTAATGATTGTGTTGTGTTATCAGTTGAAGTAATTGTTGTTGTCTTCTAGCTCTTGTACAATTATCTAGTCATGCACGTTTCCATCATTAACAACAACGTAATTAAAAGCTTAAACTTTCTTTTTTTTTTAAAAATGTAATTGAAAGATTAAACTTTCTTTTTCTTTTTTTTTTAATATCAACAATGCTATTTCGGTTCTTTATTGTTATTAATATCACTTTCAAAACTTAAATGCCCGCCTTCAAGTCTCTGTACTGATAATAGTAAGATCATTGCTCTTCTAGACTTTGTAAATAGCACACAGTTTTTGCTTGATCAGTTATAATACTTTATGACTATTTTCAATAATTTTTGTTCAGTCAGTTATAATTGTATCTCATGTGTATGATTATACTTTCATAATTTTAAATCTATATCCTATATGCGAGTTACGGGTTTCATATTTTGTGCCTAATGGAGGAAATTTATTGGCTAGACGATGCAGTAAGTTTTTATTTTTTAAGCATTAAGCTCATTTTTCATTTTCTAATGCTAAATCTTTTGATTTAATTTATTCCATTACTTTAAGGTTGTGGGACAATATATCAATTTACTTGAAGAAAACTACTGGGTATTGTGCTTTCTTTAGTCCTATGGCACGGGTAAATTCTAATGTTTTACTTATTCTTAGCTAGAATAAAATTTATATCAGATTTTTTGCTGGTCATTTACTTTATTACAGCATGAATTAGTGTTGAATCACCCAAACATGGGAATGGCTTGTTTTGATTCTAAAAAGTTATTGGAACGTGTTAGGAAAAGTTGATAAGGTATATTGATTTTTCATTTTCATTGTCCAGTTATCTAGTGGTGCACTAATTGGATATTGTTTATTGATGCATGTATTTTTCCTAACAAATTATCTTAAATATTGGTTGTTTATAGCTGCTCATATTAGGGAAAAGAAACTATATTTTGTTGATTCAAGGTTTACTAACGTGGTTACCTCAGTCGCTAAAACTGTGGTATGTACAAAGAAAATAATATTTCATATTTTTCTATTTAAATAAATAATATTATTTTACATTCTATGCAGAGTTTTATATCAACAATGTAATTTTGGTTGGTATAATTTTTAATAAATAGATAATATTTCATATTTTTCTATTTAAATAAATAATATTTTATTATTTTTTATTTAATTAAATATTTTATACTTTTTTATTAAATTAGGGGAAGAAAAAGGATTTAGAGCAGTCTAGCATTATTCTAATGGAATTTGGGCTTGACAAAATGAATTACTCAGATTAAATAAAATCATTAAAAGATAAATCCAATTTTTGAAGATGAAGAAGATCAAAAATTGAATTATTCGGATGAAAGTTATCATAAAGCAAAATGTTAGAAAGGTTGTAAGTCAACTAACTGAGCCGAAGAACTTGAAAATTTTTTAACTAGGCTCAAGTTCGGTTAATTAATTTTTATTTTTTCGAATTATGGGTTCATTTTATTTGGGTCAATAATGCAATATATTGTCTTTAAAAAAATATATATATATATTGCCCACTGTCAAATGAATAACTAAGATCCTTTATGTCAAAATTAATCACCATCACCAACCCTTATGATGGTGATTATTTTAAGCTCCTCTCACGTGCCTTCTGTCTGTTTGAAGCTCATTCGCCATTTGATGGTTGACGAAGAGTGCAAAGTTTGATTTTTGAATACTTCAAGGACTACAAGGTGCAGCTAGTTTTTTCAGGGACTAAAAGTCACAATCGAACATACTTCAGGGATTAAAATATATTATTGGCTTACTTCAAAGACTAAAAAGTGCAACTAGTTTTTTAAGGGACTAAAAGTCACAATTGAACATACTTGAGGGACTAAAATATTTTATTGGCACTGACTTAGTGGTTTGTATGGGAAGGCAATGCTATTTCTTAACATTTTTGTGGTGAGGATGCTTATCTGTTATGGGATTAGCTTCTAGCTTGCTTTTGTCCTTGAGAACTAGGCATGCTTATAACTAGTTTGAAAGGAAAAGGATTGCTAGTCAGTTGTACTAAGAGCTAATTCTAATGGTTGGTTTCATCAGGAGGAAATTTGAAATAATTAGAGAAGGGGTGAAGAAGGGTCTAGGATTTTCAAATGCAGTCAGTTGAAAACTCGGTAGATAGAGTTTTGTCACCCTTAATTATCATGTTAGACTCGAGTACAATCTAGTCTGTGCCTATAGTTTGACGTCTGGACACTGGGTGAAAGAAACTTGAAATTGTAGTCAATTGAAAGAAATGATAATTTAGCGTTACTAATCATTGTGTTCTCAAAGTAATTAGATAATTGTTAACAAAGAAATCACCACAAGTCTTCCCAAGAATGATCATACGAGAAAAGTTATAGAAGATTTTATTTTGCTTATTAGTTAATTGAAATAATTGAATATTAATATTTAACATCATCTATTATTTTTATGATTTTGCTCATTTAGATTCTTAATTGCAAATGCTGATATACATAATTTTAGAATTGTAAAAGCAAGGGAAAATTTGCAATCATACTCATTATAAAAAAATAGGTTACAGAATTTCAAAGTGAAAATAAATGTTAGGAATTTGTTGGTGACCTGAAATTCTGTCATTGGTGATCCTCTAGTGCATCATATAGGTTTTAAACAAAGTATAGATGTATTGAAATCACTTTACAAACTAATGCTAAACAGAATTTAAACAGGTAGATAAATGAATTTTAGATGAATGATATATAAATGGGACAATTAGTAAAATAGAACAAAACACTACTTTCCTTTGAAAATGTAGCACTTTAATTTTTTAAATTAAAAAAAAAATAGCATTTTACACTTATTAAGGCTTACAAATTTTTGGAAAAACCTAAAACTACCCTATTTATTGAAAAAAGGGCACGACTAGCCTTCTCGTCTCTCACCCCTCTCGAATGGTCTATTTTTAGAAACACGTTAACGTGATTCTAAAACACGTGTAAAATCTCATGTCTTGTCGTCGAGACGCGAGATGAAAAGCTTTTTCTTTAAAAAAAATTGAACAAAATGAATTGTATAAAATAGTCATATTGATATATATTGATAGATACTGACAATACTAATTGCACAAAATGATAAAATTAACATGTATTGGCGGTATTAATTGCATAAAATAATCATATTTATAATCCTAATATTGACATACAATACTAACAAAATGGTCACCAATGATGACAACTAAATCTGGAGCTGGCCCAGTCGTTATATGGGCCCGACCCGAAACCATATTCAATTAGGGTTTTTGTGTTGCTACCCTTCATTTCTCCTTTTTTGCTCTTTGCAGTCACTTTTCATTCTTCTCTCTTCTCTTTCTTCATTTTTCTCACTTCTCATTCTTCTCTCTCCAGTTCCTTCCTCGTCAACCCAGAAATCACCATACCTGATTTCTGGTGTTGTTAAGCATACTTTCACAGGTGCAGGTCAGTATTGGTTTGATTTTTAATTTATAAAATCATTATTCTAGGTAGATCATTGTTGCGTATTAAAGTTCCTTGAGTTCTTAAAAATTATTACACAAAAATGTGGATTTTCAATAGAAAATTAATGGATGGAACTGGGGAAAACAAATTTAATCTATTTCAAGTAATTTGCTAGAGATAAAGCATTTAAGGAAGAGAAAATGTAAACAGTTTATATTGAAAAAAGCATAAATTTACATCTTGGTAGACGATTGATTCTGATTTTATTATACTTGCAGCATGAAAAAAAGTAAAGATTGAAATAAGTGTTTGCTAGATTTTTATCCTGCAGAAAATGATGGAGATGCTTTTATTGGTCTGCAAAGTGAATATATGGTGTTTTGGTTAATCACCCAAGTTCATTTTTATTATATTGGAATGGGTGGAGTAGGGAAGATTTACAGGTAAATAATTTTATTTTATTTTTATTTTGTCATTAATAATTTAAATAATATGTCAATTGAGTTAGTATTTAATTAATAAACTTTAATAGATGATTGGAAGCATAATGGGTTCTTGATTCTAATGTTTTTCAATTTAATATTTTTTTTTAAAGTGAAAGGTAAATTCTATCGGACAGTTGTAAGGCCAGCAATACTTTATGGGAGTGAATGTTGGGCACCAACGAGCCAACATCTCCATAAATTGAATGTGGCGGAGATGAGAATGTTAAGATGGATGTGTGGACATACAAGGTTGGATAAAATCAAGAATGCCCATATTCGAGAGAAAGTCCATGTAGCAGAACTTAGTGAGAAAGTAGACTTCGATGGTATGGGCATGTTCTACGGAGGCCCCCGCGTGCGGCAATTAGGGGTGTTCAAATGAAAGTGTTGAAACGTGAAATTCGTGTAATTCGTCCAATTCGTCTAATTCGTGTCGTTAAAAAATTTACTAATTCGTGAAATCGTTAAAATTTTTCGTTATATTCGTTAAATCGTGAAATTAACGTAAGAGTAAAAATTTTCACGAATTTAACGTTTTGGACGACTATTACCATACTATATAAAATAAAATATTTTTAGGTATGTATGGTATCATTGGTATGCACTCTTTCCATTTTCTCTAAACCTAAAAACATAGCAGCCGCAAAAACCAACTCCCCGCTGCACATCAAGCTTCTTCCCCTTCTTTCCTCTGGCGTTCACCACCACCACCGGAGTTGATCTCAGGCTCCTTCTCCTTCTCTCCTCTAGTCGCCGCTCACCACCATTTCAGATCAGAAAGGTACGGATGCTTTGTTGTGTTTGTTATGATTCTGCCTCTTCTCGA
This sequence comes from Croton laevigatus, assembly GCA_949640765.1. Taxonomy (NCBI): domain Eukaryota; kingdom Viridiplantae; phylum Streptophyta; class Magnoliopsida; order Malpighiales; family Euphorbiaceae; genus Croton; species Croton laevigatus. The sequence goes on along the minus strand of CATIWJ010326585.1, from coordinate 2,691 downwards.
TGATTTGAGGCTTTTGGTTCTGTTTTGTTGCAATTATTTTTAATTCTAAAATCTGTATGTAGCTGAGCTATGTGATTGTGTGTGGGTTTGTCTCAGTGCCTTATTTTTCTTTACTATTTTTTCGCTTATCGTCCTATCTTTTCACTTCGCTTAGCCGGCTTTGGCCCTTCAATCCGCAGTGCCGTTCATTCTATTACATTCGTCGTTCCCCTCATCTGTCAAAAATACCGGCGCCGTTCAACCTTGAAGAAGACCGGCATTCAAGGTGAGTTTTGATTTCTTATTTTTATCTTCTCTGTTCTGATTTTTTTCTTTCTCATTTTTTTATTTTCGTTCATTTCGCAGTTCATCTCTGTCTGTTTTGGTTGCTGTTCATCTTTGTTCAGATTGCAGTTCATCTCTGTTCTGGTTACAGTTCATATCATCGTCGTTTAGGTGAGTTAGAATTTTGATTTGATTGTGATTTTGTTGTGAATGCTGAGAAGTTAAATTGTGATTTGGTTTGTAGTGTTCTTTTCCAATTTTTATTTTTATTTTTCCTTTTTGCGAAATTTAAATTGTTTTCTGAGATCTGCTTCTTTGTACTGATGTATGAAAACTCCTTCCTTACATTAACATTACTATTTTTTTCCCCTGCACATTAGATCTTTGCCATTGTAGATCTTTTTTACCTGAGCTTGAATGTGTATTTAATTTCATTTTTGTTTAATTGATTAAGTTAATTTGGAATAATTTTGGTAGAGTAATCAGTCAGAAATTAGTTTATTCTGTTTTTGTTTATTAAATCGTTACCCTTAAAATATTTATATGTATGTTGTTAATTGAACGTCAGTAGAGTTGATATTTTATGCTTATGAAAATTTATATTTATTATAGTTATTGAAATCAAAGTGGTGGGTGTTAAAAATTACTATATTTGTATAGATTGTTTATTAGCAGGTAAAAATATTGAAAATAATAAATTTATATTGATGGGAAGTATGATTAGTGATGGTCTTGGAAGAGTTTGATTAGAAACGTATAGAATTGACTGTATCAAGCTAAATGATTTAGTAATTGTTCTAAGATTGATAGATCAGATTGTGTGTTCTGGTTTTTTCAAAGTTGCAGCTTAATTATTTACATCATTTTTACCTGCTAATAAACAAATCTAATAAATATTATTTCATTTTTTTAACAGTTTGAATTGAGTGATGGATTCTACTGAAAACCGTCTTTGAAACAAAAACTTTTGCTCTACAAAAAACATTAAGAAAAGAGCCACTGGCAAACAGGTATGCGAACTTCATGAGATTCTGCTTAGTCCTTGAATGGTCTGTTCTCAAGTGTATTTCCTGGATCTTGATTAGGTGGCCATGACATTCTTTTTTTTCATTAAGCATATTTGTAATAACCAACTGTAAAAGTAAGTTTTGGAATTCTTGGTATTCAGTTTGATTTCAGTGTTGCTTCATTTGATCCTCATTTGTTTTCGAGTTTATTTTGGTTTTTAAGATCGCATTCTCTAAGATTTCTCTTTGATTTAAACCAATTGCTGATGGTATAGCTGGAATAGATATTTTCTGTTTCCTACCCACAAAGAGCCCTTCTTGTGAGAAGTGAATGATCTATGTTTCAAAATGAAGTTTTCCTTTTTTTTTTTTTCATCATTAAGCTGCTCGAGGAAAGCATTTTAATAAACTTTCAAATTCCTGTTGCATTCATTTCTAGCAAGTTGTATAATATTGATATTCAATCAATTTTGTTAGTTGTGCTCTTAGTTTTGGGTTTCGTCATCCTTCTTTAAGATAGAGTTCTTTAGTAGCTTAACACATGACAACCAATTTCTATAATTTACTTCACTGACATTTATAATTCTTCACCTTTGAATCAATATTTTTCAGGGCTTGATGCTTTCCAGGCAGAGGGTAATGGAAACTCTTCGACAACTTGCACAAGATGGACATACTGTAATATACAAAAAATTGTTGATTATGTTTCTTAATGTATTTTAGAAGAGAGCCACTGGCAAGACATTAAGAAAACCATGCCAAATTGACGGGTTCGGTCAATATTTGACAAGAATTGATATAATATAATAATTATTAGTTTAAGAGAACTATAAAAACAGGTTTATTATTATGTTAATTGGAAAAACGTTAAATTCGTCCAGATTGTTAATTTTGTTAAAAATAGTATATTTTGCTCAGGTTATATAAATTTTCGTCCAAAACGTTAAATTCGTTAAAAATGGAGTTTATTCGTTAAATTCGTTAAATCGTGTAATTCGTAAGAAATGTTTTATTCGTTAAATCGTCCGGAAAAAATTTTTTTCAATTTTTTTTATTCGGGGGAAATTTTTAAAAATTTTTTCACGTTCTAACGAATGAACACCCCTAGCGGCAATGCGTAAATGTGAAAATTTGGTAGTCGATGGGGCCAAAAGGGGTAGAGGAAGACCTAAGACTATATGGAAAGAATTAATAGTTAGAGATCTACGAGCCTTGGATATCGATGCGGATTTGATTCATAATAGGCTTGAATGGAGACGTAAAATCCATGTCGTGGATAATATCTAAGGATCGTATTGAAGCTCCGGTATTTCTTAGGCCTTCTTGTATATTTGTTTGGAGCGCTTAACCTTTTTGAGGATCCATACAGCCGACCCCAACTGGTTTGGGACTAAGGCTTTGTTGTTGTTGTTGTTGTTGT
>CATIWJ010326567.1:0-29059 GCA_949640765.1 Croton laevigatus | reverse complement strand
GTGTCGTGTTTTACAATTTTATCTTATGTTTGGAACAAATAAATACTACTTCTGTTTTCATGATATGTTTACATTTCCGTTTTTAGGTGTTTTTTTGAGTTGTTTACATTTCCATTTATAGTAAGTTTTATAATTGTTTATTATTATTTTTTTATTGGTATTGGTGAAAAAGTAAGTTTTTTAAAAGATTAGTAATTGTTTATTATTATTCTGTATTGGTATTGGTGAAAAGTGGATTTGTATTGGTATTGGTGAAATAGTGAATGTAAAGATATGAGAAAAACGAAAGTAGTAATGATTATAAACAATGCATAAATGAATTTTAATTGGTTTTTTAATTTTTTTTTTTCAATTTTGTATATGGTGTGTTATAATTTAGAAATATTGGATATGAATTCATTAAAGTCATGAGTACAAATAAATTCAAAAACAAAAATTCATTTCTCTTCTGTATAGAATATTGTATAATTATTTTTGGAAGCAATTTTATTGTTAGGGTTGGTAATTTTTGTGACAATTCAAATTTCAGTTGTAAGTTTCACCCTATTTAGAAATTCCACCCTTTTTATGTATTTCATTTCCAAATATAGTGCTAATTTAAAATGGAAACTAATTGCAATTACAGTAGTATTATAATATAATTTCAATTTATGTAATTGCCAAAATTGCTTTCTTTTTGAAATCAAATTGAATGTTATGAAATAAAATAAAATAAAATGTTATGAAATAAATGGATGTCAACCCACATATTTATCTGTATTAAGGTTTCTCCCCTATAAATAAAAAAGTTCTTCCCAGCTTAAAATTACGATTAAAACTTTCAGTTTCTTTTATTATTGCTTTGTTCTCTCAACATTTTTTTTCTATTCCTTTGTTCCTTTATTATACTATAACTTTTACATTTAAAATTGATTGTAACTAGCATTCCTGCCCAACAAAAATAAATGGTAGTATCTAAACTAATGCTATTTAAGGTGAATTGGCAATTTTGCATGTTTGATTTGGTCAATTTGGATTATAAGCAAATGCTTATTTAGAAAAAAGTGCATCAACAATTCCAAATTAATTTTATCTAATTTCAATTAGAAATTTAGTATTTTGTTCGCAAAATGGCATTACTTTTTAAAATTTCAATATATATTAATTGTTTTCCGTTTTATCCATTTGAATTTTTCTAATAATTATTTTTACTAAACTCTCATACTAGTAGTAATATTGTTTATTTTTTCAAAAATTAATTAATACCTCCAATATTTTTTAAGGAATATATCAATATTACTAGTCATTCAGTTTTGATATAACTATTAAAAATGAAAAATACACTTTTGTCCTCATATTTTGTAATATTATACTATTTTATTTCTCATTTTATGATATTAGACTCTTTTATTCCCGTGTTTTATAAAATTAAACTTTTTTGTCCTTCTGTCATAATTTCTATCCACTATTTGTCTTCTTGTTTTGTAAAGTACCCTTTTGGAAAAATAAATAAATTATTATCTTTGTATTTTAAAATATTAGACTCTTTTGTACCTCATTTTTTTTATATTAGTTTTTTTATCTCTATATTTTAGAAAATTAGACTCTTTTGTCCATTTATCAAAATTTTGTCATGAAAAATAATTTTTTTATAAAATTAATCATAAGATAATAATTTTTAATAAAATTTGTCACAAAATAATAATTTTTTTATCTGACTAAAAATATCACTTTATGAAATTTAAGAGGGAATCAAAAATTTATTTTAAAATAGTAATACTTAAAATTTTATTATTACCTTTTATTTTCATAAAGTGATATTTTTATTTGAAATAAAAAATTTTGATAGAATGATAAAAAAAAAAAAGTCTAATTTTACAAAATACAAGGATAAAATAGTCTAATATTAAACAATGAGGGGAAAAAAAGTCTAATATAGTAAAATACAGAGATAAAATATATTTTTCCTGAAAAGATATTTTAGACATTATAAAAAATATTGAATAGAAATTTGGACAAAAGGAAAAAGTGTCTAATTTTATAAAACACATGGACAATAGAGTCTAATATCAAAAAATAAGTGACAAAGAAGTATAATATTGCAAAATATGGGGGACAAAATTGTATTTTTTCCTTATTAAAAGGTCTTTAACCTTTAGTATATTATTCTATATCATACTTTTGTCCATTTTTTAAGAATATTCTTGGAATAATCCGTTAGATTTTTCCATAATATTCCAATAATTTGACAAAATATTTCAAGAATATTTCTAAGAACTTTATAGAAGGATGATATAATGTAATAATATCAAAAGTCAGAAATGTAAGAGTAATTACATACAAAATAGGGACTAAATAGTAATATGGACTAAATATCAAGGATGGAACTGTAAATTTTTCCTTTCTTTGATTTTTTCTCTTACATTTATTTTTAAAAAAATAACACCAACAATTTTATAACTTTAGAACAGATTTTGCTAAAATCAAAGTAATCACTCTTTTGTAAACTCAAACTTACTTCATTACCAGCTCTAGCAATAACAAATTTACTCTAAAAATAGCACTATCGTATTTATATTCTCTTCATTTGTTTGAAATTCAATGTATCATATTTGAGTTATACTATAAGGAATACCCTCTTCTTATTAGGTTATATATATATATATATATATATATATATATATATATATATGTAGAGAGAGAGAGAGAGAGAGAGAGAGAGAGAGGAAACTCAAATTTCAAACCCTAAATCTTCACGGCTTCTACTGCACATAAGAAGTTGTTGGCTTGAATTTACTTTACGGCTTTGACTGTGTTAGGAAATTTAGAGTAAAATAATTATTTAATTAAAATAAATGCTAAATTATAGTTTAAATTAAATATAAAAAATAAATAATTATTGAATTATGTTACTGAAAATAGCGAATACTTAATTATAATAATAAATATCGAGTCGAGGCATGTGTATCACACAGCGTTCTTAAAATAGATTCATCTTTCACCGGTGTGTGAGATGCAACAAACTTGCGTCTCCCAAAATACAACAACTATAAGAATAAGATTACACCATCTTATCGTTTTTGGAACCGTGCTTCACCACACTGAACTTAACTCTAGAATCAATACTATATGACAAATTAAAAAGAAAAGTTATATATATATATATAGTTGTAGGGGATGGAAAATTTAGCATCAGTTAAGTTTAAAATTAATCTTCAATTAATTGTTAAACATTAACTTTACTAAGTTCACAATTTCTAGTAACAGACTAGAAACGTAGGCGTTCATAAATTCTTGTAACAAACTAAAAACAAAGTTAGAAAGTTACATCCAAAATTAATACACATATATTAACAATTTTATAGATATACTTTGAGCATCAATTTTCATTCACCTAATCACATATTGGATCCAAATATGAAGTGTGTTTTACTCATATTTTATGCTCAAAATAATTATTTAAAAAGCCTATTTTTCAAACACATTGAACAGAATAAGTCGTTTTCTCGAGTTTTGTTCACGTTTTTTTATTATAGATAATCTCTCTTTAATAATATACTGTTATTTGACGTAAAAACTCAGACGTACATAAATTTATAAGTTAATGAAAATTGAAACATATATCTTAAATAAAAGCAACTAACTTGTGCTAAGTATTCAACACCCAATTTATTACAAATCTTAATGTATATGTTCTATTTATTTGTTTGAAATTCAATGAATCATATTTGAGTTATAGAATCAGAAATGCACTCTTTATCAAATAAAATTCATAAATTGATAGAAGTTTATATTAAAGTCAAATAACCAAAATAATATTATGAATTGTACAAAAGATCTCCGCATTTAATAATCGATCATCAAACATTATCGGTTAAGTTAAGGATGACTCAAAGTTGAGAATTTCCACTCTTTACCTCTTTTACTAGAAATAAGAAGTTGTTACTATTTTTTTTTTCTTTTACATAAGTATTTTAACTCGAGCACGCACATATTTGAAAGAGAGATCACTATTTTGCATTAGTGGGGCTTCAAACTCGGGAAGAGTGCCTCCGCTTGCAGATGTCTTATATCCGCTCCTCAAAAAGTTGTTACCTCAAATTTACTGAATATTAGAGTTGTTACCTCGAGTTTGCTTCACTTTATTTTATTAAAGATAAGAAATCGTTACTCTTTAGTAAGGCACAACAATTCACATATAGATTTGTAGAGTATTGAAACTCATCTTACACAAAATTAATAACATCTGCTAAATGTTTAACGCCCTATTCATTCTAAGTGATCTTAATATTTATATACTCATTATTAGTTGAAATTTCAATGACTCTTATTTGAGTTATACTGTAAAAATACTTTTCTTCTTTAGATAACACTTATAAATTGATATAACTTTAGTTAATAAAAACCTAAATTGGTTTCTTTTATATAAATCCAAGTCTAAAAGAATCCCACATTGGATAGGAGTATGGGCTTAATAAGATTTATAAAGATAGGTAAATCTCAGATGTTAACTCGAATTTTCAGATGAGTTAGGCCTAGATTTTTAACATGGTATCAGAACATACCCTCTTCATTGATATTGGGCCAACCCGTGGTGGGCCTCTACACAACAAAGAACCGTTCTTCACATTTAATGATAACTTTTGTCAAAGAAAACTCGAATTTGAAACCATCCATTCATCACTTTTTTTCAAACATTTACATCTTTTATCGTATATCAGAAGTTGTTCTTTCAAATTATTTCACATTTTTTATTATAGATAAGAAGTCGTTACTCATTTTAATTAGACATTGTAGTTTACAAAACAACAAATTTATAAACCCATCTTATATAAAATCAATTGGCTTTGCGTTAAGTATGCAAAACCCAATTCATTATAAGTAATATAGTAAGCAAAAACCCATTTTTTAAAATAAAAAAAAAGTCTTGAATTTTCATTAATAATCAGCATTACATTAAAGAAGTTGTTGTTAAGTAAATAAATTTTGAACAAAACATTAATCTAAAGTCAATCTCGTTAGTTTATGAATAAGAACATTACAAGGTCTGGTAATAAAAATACAAGATACATTTGTGAATTGGCTCAACAAACATTTAATGTCCACAATTATATCCATAACTTGGTACTGAACATCTTGTTTTTCACAAATTGCAGCTACTACTATTTTGAAATCTGTCTCAATAACACAATCTCTTCACTGCTTCTCCTTTATTAATTCATTAAAGTAATAGTAAGATTATTAAATGTGGAATACAGTTCCCAACACTAACACTACTAGTTTATACACGATTATAGTGAGTAGGAAGTATGATGTGGATTGGGTGGCACTAGGCAGAGTGGGGGAAAGCACTAGATAGAGAGTTGATAAACAAGCTAAAGTGGGACTCAAACCAGACCAGGTTCAATTGAAATACCAATTTCCTCTAGACAAGGTTTGCTTGCTTTCATAAAATGCACATGTTTTGTTCCCAAATAGTATAGATTGAGGCCTTTTTCTTTTTCCAAAACCATTAACCCTCCTCCCTTTTATTTCCCTCTATTTTTTTTTTTCCTTTTAGTAAATAGGTTTGATTAGAGTTTGGTTCAATTAGTGAACCAAATTGAACCGATTGAATTTTAATATAATTTGACTCACTTAAATAGGATATAACTTACCCCTGAACTCGATCCTTACATTCATCCTCCCCAGTAACACCAAAAAACAAATCAACTAAATCAAATCAGTTCGACTAAACTCATAATAAAGTTTCATTGTTAATGAATTTTAACCTTTATTCACTTCAAATGACCCGTTTCGTCTTCTAGCCAAAAATATATTTATCTATCCTTGATCTCACAAATCAAATCAATCTAATTCATCAGTTCGAGTTTGGTTTGATTCAAAAGATTTAAAATTTTTCTTACAAATTCATGAGTCGTTTCAGTGCAATTTGAATTAATTCCTAATTCAATGATAAAAATTATCTACGGTTGGATTAAAAAAAGAAGCTATTATTATCTTATCCTCGGGCACGATCCGGTTCGGTTCAAACAGTAATTAAGTTAATTATGTTTTGATTAAGGCAAAGAAATGAAGAATCCATTAGATTCCAAACCCAACATCCAGATGTCTTTCCACTTATTAATTTCGTATGAAAGTGCTTGGCTTACGTGACATTTACTTAGGAAATGTCTATATACAATTAATCTTAAAAGATCATGGCATTAATTATATTTTAATTGATGTTTAAGTTTTGTTAAGCACGTGCTTTTAATTAAGTAAAAAGCGTCTTTGACTTAGTTAATCAGGACCATTTTATGTAATTTCACAATCTTTTGGATAATTAATACAATTATTAAACCCACGATTGATTGGGAATTTTTTTTAGTAAAAGATTGTATTTTTATATGCTTAAATTCAACATCAACTATGTTTTATGATAGTAACATAAATAATATTTTATTTTATAATTTTTTATCATAATTTTATTACAATTAATTTGTGTGCTTAATAATATTAATTATTTAGAATGAAAATTTTATTTTAAAAACCGATTATTTAAAATTACTAAGCGGTCGTCCAGATTAATTGAATTCGAATCGTTGTACTTTACAAAATCTATGAAATGTAAAATCGAAATGAATGGAATTATAATTATATCGTTGGGATTTTAAAAATGAATTCATTGATTTGATAATTTTTGAAATGAAATTTAGTATTTTATGTAATATAAATAATAGAATAATTAAATTAATGAAATCTCAACTATTACATGAAATTTCATATTATATCAAAATTATAAAATTTATTTATACTACGATGGAATTTATGATTTTATGAATTTTCTTTTTATTTAATCAACTATTGAAATTAATAATTTTATAGAATGAATAGATTCTAACATTTGAAATATTCCATCGCTAATTAGTAATTTTATGTTAGTTGAAAGAATTAGAGAATATTAAACTTTATAAAATGATAACTACTTTTCTTTAAATAATATTTTTAACATCTTTTCTAGAAAAATGATTTTTTTTATATAAAATTTGCTACATTATTAGGACAATTTGTTTGAATATATGATGCTAATCAATTATAAATATAGTGATTTCAATTTTTTTCTTCGCTTTCATTTTGATGCCTTTTTTACTACTAGAGAAGAAAATCAATAATCTCACCAACTTAATTTATTTCGTAATTTTTATTATTTATTTATTAAGAAAAATGGAGTTGGCTAGTATTGTTTTTTTATATTAATTTATGAACTGATAATGCTCATGTCCGTTTTTACAGTTTATATTTAATTTAATTAATTATTATTTATGTCCGATAGAAAGATAGTCCATATTTAGTTTGATTAATTCTTATTTACGCACAAGAGAAAGACGTGAGCCCAAAAAGTATTTTTACTCCACCAAATAATCGAACTTAGTAATTGAAATTTAAAGAACAATGTGCTCACCAACTGAGTTAAATTATTACGTATTAGAAGAATTATTAGTCTAAGTAAAATGCTTTGTTAAGCAAGTTACACTTATTAGCTTTCTCATTTCATTTGTCAAAAAATTAACCAATCAAATTGCTCATTCTGCCATTTGGGCATCTTTTGGAGTGACGTATTGTCCTCTTTTGTTGATTTATGATGTTTTGGTTTTTTTATTCACAATAATGAGCAATTTAAAAAAAATCAAAATACATATTACACATAGTGTAATATTGAAAGTCAACATTCTTTTAAAAAAAAAAAATTACCATACGAGATTTTAAGAATTTTTTTTTTCTTTTTAAATGGAAAGGTCTATTGCAAAAGTCGTAAATATATTTATCACTAAACTACCTTAGCGTGTCGATTTTAAAAAATTTATAGCGGCTTAGTTAGATGTATTATTGTACTTTCACATTTCTATGAATCGATACTCTAATTTTAATTGGGTTATTTTTTTTGTTTTAGAAGAGGGTTTAATGGACTCCCATTTAAGAAAATTAATTTTTTAAATAATTAATGTCATAAATATCTATTTACTATTCATGATTCTAGTTAATTGACACATAAAATTCATAGCTAAAAATTAAATTTGAAAGAATTTAGTTTTATTCTTTGAAGAAAACATTATTAGGAGAGACAGTCGCAAACTTCGAATTATTAATCCAAAATGTGCACCTTTAAAATATGTGTTAAAAAAAAAAAACTAAATTAAGGCAGCAAAGGCCGACATAGAAGGTTAGTTAAATAAAGACATTTTTGTTTTCTGTTTTGTATTTCTCTATATTTAATTTATTCCATTTTTTTTAGTTCAAACAAAACCAAATCTCACAAGATGTGGTAAATAATGCACTTCTTATTTTATTTAATTTAAAAAATTACATGATATATTCAACTAAATATTTTGAAATTCCAATATTAATTTTGTAAATAAATTTAATATGAAAATATACTATATTAATTATTTTAATATAGAGATATATACAAGTTCATTCACCAAAAATTAAAAAAATAGTCAAAATGTCTAAAAACCTGACAATAATGTAAAAAAAAAGGAATATTTAGAGCTTTTTAGAACAAACGATTAGAAATGATGTGAAAAAAAAAGAAAAAGAGTTTGTTTATATTTGTTTATACTTATTTGTATCTGTTTGACATTTATTAATATATATTTGTGTTTATTTCAAACTTGTTTATATCCGTTTTTGTCTGTTTAATTTTGTGTGTGTGTGTATATATATATATATTAAAAAGATGACATCATAAAGTATAATATACTGATTGTATAGAGTTATATTTGTAAATATTCTTTCTCTTCACTTGTAGTGATATCTTCAAGGCCAAAACCGAGGACACCGGCGAGTTAGCAAGCCTGTAAAAAAGATAGCGGCTGCCAGTAGTAACCACTCTGATGATTAAGTCAGTAATTGAATCCATATAATATAATTTGAAGAGGAGAAAAGAGATTATTTATTATATTTTAGAGAGGAGGAAGGAGATAAGTTAAGTTACCCAAATGGAGAGCTGCTAGGTATTTATGGTGAAGATCCAAGTGGTTACTTGTACGCAACATATTTAATAATAATTGTGTCAGTGTATAGTTAAGAGCCCATACTGAAAATAGGGGCTGGTAATTATTATTGTACTTATGCCTTGCCAATGTGGGAAGGAGGATGATCCCCTAGGTGTGGGAAGGAGGAATGATCCCTTAAGTGCCAGAGGAAGGAGGGAAGGAGGAATGATCCCCTAAATGTGGGAAAGAAGGAAGAAGGAATGATCCCCTAAGTGTGGGAAGTAGGGATGATCTCCTGGTAAGAGATGATCTCCCTGGTGAGGGATGATCTCCTGGATGCGGGATGATCTCCCTGCTGAGGGATGATCTCCTAGGTGAGGGATGATCTCTCATGGGTGAAGGATGATCTCCTGGATGTGGGATGATCTACCTAGTGAGGGATGATCTCCTGGTGCGGGATGATCTCCTGGTGTGGGATGATCCCTTAGTACGGGATGATCTCTTAGTGCAGAATGATCTTCTTTGTAGGCCTCTTGGGCAATATGGGTTTGGATGATGTCATCACATGTCCCCTCAACTAATCCCTTAGTCAAAGACTAAAGGTTCCCTTCATGTTTGATCCTGATGCTTGTTTCTTGATGCTAAGATTCTACCAATAAATGTTGTAAGCATGTTGTGGAGGCATGATCTGTGGATCATGCTTGGAGATCTTGCCCCTTTTGATGATGAAGTCCCCTTTGGAGATGATGCCGATGTCTCATTTGGGGATGCTTTCTTTACTTTGGAGATCCTTTTTTTTTAGAGAGATCGTGCCCAACCACTTAAAGATATTGTAGAGGGATGATCCATGGATCATGCTCAACCACTTATTGGAGCTTGCCATGGATGGATGATCCTTGGATCATGCTCAACCATTTGTAGATCTTCTTCACTTTGGAGATCTTCTTTTGTAGAAATTTTCTGTGGAGAGATCATGCCCAACCACTTGGAGATATTGTGGAAGGATGATCCGTGAATCATACTCAACCATTTGTAGATCTTCTTCACTTTGGAAATCTTCTTTTTGTAGAAATTTTATGTGGAGGGATCATGCCCAACCACTTGGAGATATTGTGGAGGGATGATCCGTGGATCATGCTCAACCACTTGTTGGAGCTTGCTATGGATAGATGATCCTTACATCATGCTCAACCACTTGTTGGAGATTTTCTTATGTGGAGGGATCGTGCCTAACCGCTTCTTGGAGCTTGCTGTGGAGGGATAATCCATGGATCATGCTCAACCACTTGGAGATTTTCTTCATTTTGGATATCTTCTTCTGTGGAGGGATCATGCCCAACCAGTTGTAAATCTTTTTCATTATGGAGAAAAATATTCCTGCAATATGCATTAGTATCTTACCACAAATTTATTATATTATTAACATTTAATAGCTAAATAATTATTCAACTACTAATAAATATTTATGCAAATATGTCAGTAGCATATTTTTCTAAATTAAGGGGTTTCCATAATTAAACAATACCCCTAATTAATTATTTTCTCAAAATAAATTCAACATGTAGTTAAATATAATCTGGATGATGAAATTATAATGCTAAAATAAGTTCGGAGACTTATTTGTAAATATCCAAGGGTGTGCTTGCATACGGGCAGTGAGTTCTGGGGTCAAACTATTATTTTCTTAAAGCTCCAAGGTATGCCTGAGTTCAATACCCAACTCCTGGGGTCAAAATATGATTTTTTGAAAGTTGTAAGGTCAGTCTGCACTCGGCTGGCCACTTTGGGGGTCAGAATATAATTTTCTGAAAATTTCTGTGTAACACCCTAATTTTTAAATATCGATTTTCAATTAAAAAGATTAATTCGAAATAGTAGTTTATTTTAAGAAGTATTTTAGAAATTTAAAATCATAGTTGTTTTGGTAAATAATGAAACATATAGAGGATTTTATAGTCCAATTAATTTATGTAATTTGTTTAAATAGGTTAAGGCATTTTGGTATTTTTGTTAAAAGATATTTTAATATAAAATTATTATTATTATTAATGAAATAAAAAAAAAGAAAAAGAATGGAACCCAAAATCGGGTTCCACCATTTCAACGCCAACTTCAATTTCTTCATCTTCTACTTCCGACCGGCGTCCACCAGCAGCGGCAGAACTGCCACCGCTGTGTCACCATGCCAGCGCCGTCGTCAGCTCTGCCTTCTCCCTCATCTTCCTCTGTAAACTGGCGACTGAAAATAGAAAAAAAAAAAAGAGAGAGAGAAATCGCGATGGAGATAGAGAGAACCGAGCGGCTGCCGACGCCATTTTCGGCGACACCGGCTTTCAGACGAAGCTTTTGAGAGTTGATCTGGAATCCTTGTGGCGAGAGCTTTCCGATGGTGGTCTCCTTTTTCCTGATCTGTAGCCGAATCAGAAGTTAAGAATAAACGGTTAAATTTTCCGATGGTTTTTCCGATGCCTTCTGGCGGTTGTCCGACCGTTTTGATGGTAAATCCTTAATCCTCACTTCTTTAGCTTTCATTTGACGTTGAGATTGCTTGAATCGGATACCGAAATTGGAATTTGTGTTTTCCGGTGATTGTTGGTTCGGTTTTTGCTATTTTTCGGCTAAACGGCCAATTGTCTATTAGATTAGATTACATATTTGAAATCCTTGCGTTGAGATGGTTCTAATGGTATGTTCGGATTTAAAATCCGATGAATTTTGCAGGTTTTCCGGCCATTTTTCGGCTGCCGCCGGTGGAGCACCGGTGACCGGAATATTCCCTCCGGTACCGGAATATTCCACCTCCGGCGTAAATTTTTGAAAGACTTATTCCACATCGTTTCGACGCGCTGAGTTCGATTTTGGAATCGGTTTTGTAATCCGAGGACCCGAACTATCAGAAATGTAAAGTTCGCAATTTAATTATTTGAATTTAAATTATTAATATTGTAAATTTAAAATGGGATTAAAATGGAAATAAAATTTATGGAAGATGGTTAATTATAAATAAAGGAAATAAATAATAGACGAATTGGGAATTAAATTATAAAATGAAATTAATTATGAATCGTAAAGAAATGCGATTAAAATAAATTAATAATAAGAGCTCGATTTATATAAATAGCTAACGAAAGTAATTAATTATAAAAATTGGTTTATTGTGATTAGTGAAAGGACAGAGGACAGTCCGAGAGATAATCTGAAGGTAGAAAATACGAGGATACCGAAAGGACTAATGCGTAGGACTTTATATGCGGGCTCCAACAGGTTCGGTACTTTTATGTATTCGAACTGAATTTAATTTAAATATTTGATTTAAGTTATTATTATTTCTCTGGATTTTTTTATTGATTGGTATTTTACTGTATTTGATTAAATTATTGGGAACTTGAACGTGTGTTCGAGTCGATTATAAATGTTTGCTAAATTTTTAATACCGGCGCAATAATCGCTAGTGCGTTGTTACCTGCGCGGTAAAAACAAATTAAAGGATTTGATATAAACTGTTTATTTTTAATAGTGGATATTTTTACTATATCTTGAAGATGAATATATTGTGAACTCAAACGAGGATTTGAGATATATTTAAATGTTTAATATATCGACGTGGTAGTCGCTGATGCGAAGCTACCAACGCGGTAAATTAAGAAATGTGATATTGATAATATATGAAAATTCTGAAATGATGTTTGAGATGAACGTGACCAAAGGAATATATTTTGATACTCTACGTGGTTAGGGACCCTAGTGATAGGTATATGTCGACATATGAGCAAACATTCCTGTGTAGGTGGAATAAAAAGGGCACAACTACGAGTTGTGGCTCAATAAAAAGAAAAATAAAAGAGGCGTGCCTAGGGGGTACGGCCCAAATGATAAATTTTATGAATATTATCGGTGTGCCTAAGGGGCTCGACTGATAAACGGCGTGCCATTGGAACACGACCGAACCCTAAGCTCTTGGACTTATCATAGGAAGCCCAACAGGCCAGTATAGTAAAAATGATATTAATGATTTGCTTTTATTGATAATTGTTTTATGAAATGAATTTTATTAGATGTTTTTCCCTGTGATTATAAGTATGATACATACGATTTTGCAAAAAGAATTTGTTGATTGATTTTGAGAAATGTTATATGTATATATATTGTACCCACTGAGCATGGAGTTGCTCAGCGAGTTATTTTTGTAACTCGCAGGTCCGCAGATAGAAGAAATTGAATAGCAGCATATTCCTAGTTCGCTCCTGGAACTCGAGCGTTGGTATAATTTCTAGTTTTATTTAGTTTGGCATGTACTGGTTATTGAGAATTATTTATAAGGATATTTATTGTAATATAGTCATGTGTTTGAGAAATGATTAAAGTAATTGGGATGTAATAGTAATTAGAAAGCAAAGTTGTATGCAATAATGAATGTTAGATAGTACTGTAACACTTCAAACTGGCTTATTCGTAAGTTGGATTTGGGGTGTTACATTCTAGGTCAGTCCGCATGCGGCCAGGAACTTTAGGGGTCGGTTCATGATTTTTTGAAAGTTTCGGGGTCAGCCTACGATTTCCGAGGGCGCGCTTGCGTACGGATAATAACTTTTGGGTCAGCACACGATTTTCTGCAAGTTTGAGGCCGGCTTGAAATGAGGCAGAAACTTCAGTGGGTCAAAATGTGATTTCCTTAAAATGTCGGGGTCGGCCATGCAATTCCCCTTTGGTAAAACGCGAAGCTTTAGTGCGTCTTGGGCAAAACGGTGTCGCTTGGCCCGTCATCTTCACCCGCTCTGCCTGTAAATCGAATCTACCGAACCCGATGGAGCTTCGGCAACCCATATCATTTCCGGCGGCAATAATTGCCGAACCATACATCATTGTCTTCCTCTCACCGGGCCGGTCACAATGGTGGCCTCATATTTCCCGTTCTACGATCGAAATTTTTTTTTATATATTTGGATCCTAAATAAACCCAACTATTTAATGGATCGTCTGACTGCATCCTCATCCTCCGGCCACCGAATGCCGCACTTCTGGTCTTCAAACTGGCCAACGGACCTGAGGGAGTGACTGGTGGTCCTCAGTCGACGATGATGATGCTAGACGACGGAGGTGGAATTGGGTTGCCCATCGGGTT
This sequence comes from Croton laevigatus, assembly GCA_949640765.1. Classification (NCBI taxonomy): domain Eukaryota; kingdom Viridiplantae; phylum Streptophyta; class Magnoliopsida; order Malpighiales; family Euphorbiaceae; genus Croton; species Croton laevigatus. Next base: position 14,980 of record CATIWJ010326567.1, on the reverse strand, counting down.
TTCTTCTTTAATTTAACTATTTTTGATTTATTTTTATTCAAATAAATATTTGAATTTCAAATTTTGTTTGCCTCTTCCCTGTGCTTTGCTTCGCTCCTCTTCTCTTTTTCCCGATTCTTAACTAATTTTTATTCAAATAATTATTTGAATTTTGAACTTCTCTTTTGCTCTGTGTTCTCATTTTCTCCTCTCTTCTACGCCTCTGCTCATTAAAAAATAAATTTCAGTTACAAAACCCAGCAACTAAAAATGATTGGATCCTTAAAAATTAAAGATTGGAGCGAGGAAGGTAATTGCATTGTTGAAGGTGTGTTTCACGCTCACTGTACTAATGATATCTTCAAGGCCAAAACCGAGGACACCGGCAAGTTAGCAAGCCTGTAAAAAAGATAGGGGCTGCCGGTGGCAGCCACTCCGATGATTAAGTTAGTAATTGGATCCATATAATATAATTTGAAGAGGAGAAAAGAGATTATTTATTATATTTTAAAGAAGAGAAATGAGAGAAGTTAAGTTACCCAAATAGAGAGTTGTTATGTATTTATAGTGAAGATCCAAGTGGTTGCTTGCACGCAACATATTTAATAATAATTGTGTCAGTGTATAGTTAAGAGCTCATACTGAAAATAAGGGTTGGTAATTATTATTGTACTTATGCCTTGCCAATGTGGGAAGGAGGATGATCCCCTATGTGTGGGAAGGAGGATGATCCCCTAGTGCGGGATGATCTCCTTTATAGGCCTCTTGGGCAATATGAGTTTGGACGATGTCATCATGTAGTATAATATATAAGAAATCATAAGTAGTTGAGAGCTAGCAGAGGTGGTAAGCCATTTACACTCGAGTCCTAACGAACTGAGTTTGAATCCCCTTATCTACATCTGAGTGCGTGAGTTTATATTTATGTTAATATATATTTATATATATATATATATATTCAATTAATGATGAATCTAGTACTGGCTATGAGTTCTTAATAAATAATTCACTTTCTCTCTCTTTAAAAAAGTTATGAAAGGTTGTTAAACGTCTTTTTTTTTTTTTACAAAATTTTGAACAATATTTTGGATTTTGTCACATTTTAAATGGACAAAATCAAAACAACCTCTTTAATGTATTAACTATTAACATTTTGTCTAATGTGTATCATTACAAATATTTAAATTTCTAAGAAATTTAGCCGTAAATTAATTAGAGTTTGTGACATGTGTGTGTCATTGAATCAATTTGAAATAATTTGACAATTAATAGATTTTTTAAAATATTTCATTAATTAAAAAAATTATAAAAAGTTGAGATATAACTCATTCCGAATATTCCAATTATACAAACTAAAATTTTATATCGAATTTGAACATGAAACATACTTCACTCGTTAGATTCAACTATTTGGTCTTTTTTTTTTTTTAATCTTTGGTCATTTGACACTTGAGTCCTTCACTGAATTTAATCTAATAATTTTCAAATCCGAAATCAATCTTGCAACATAAACTTATAACTCTCCTTAAAATTCTTTTTAACAAATAAAGTATTTTTAACATTCCTACAAAGAGATAAAAATAAACTCTCATTAAAATAGAAAAATTGGCTCTCATAAACAGAAAATTAATACTACCTCCAATTTTTTCATTTCTTTACACCCTAAAAACACAAATACCAATACAACCCTATTTTTCACTAATACCAATACAAAATAATAATAAACAATTATCAACCCTTTATAACACCTACTTTTTCACCAATACCAATACAGAAATAATAATAAACAATTAAACCTACTTACCTAAAAAGGAAACGTAAAGAATTGAAAAAATTTGCCAAAAACGGAAACGTAAACAATTGAAAAAACTGGAGGTAGTAACACTCAACAAAGTGAAAATAACTCTCATCGAAAGGAGAACACTATTGAAAAATATAAAAAAAATATCATATCTACCAAAAAATTGATAACTCCGGGATTAATTGTAGGAAAATAAACAAAAATTGATTCGTAAAAGTTACCGTTGATAAGGATAAATGACGTAGCCCAAGAGAGGAATTTTTTTTTTTTTTGGATACAGCCCAAGAGAGGAATTTTGAGAGAGAAGAGAGGAAGGATGAGGCTAGCCAATAATTAATTGATTATTTAAATTCTTGAGTTCCTTCCAAAACCTTATAATTCTATAATTAGAAATCTTAAGTTTAAGAACCGATGGAATTGACTCAAATGATGCAATCAGTAATCGGTTTAATTTTAAGCTGATTTATAAACCAAATTGGTTTTTTTTTTTCCTGAGGAATTGATTTATAAAACAAATTGTTATTTTTGCAATTTAGCAATTTTGCACTAAATCAAACCAAATCCAACTAAAATCCATGCAATTTCAATTTTAATTGTAGGTAAGAATTTTAATGTGAAACCTAATCGAACCGAGCCACCGAATGCTCTACTTTAATTGATGTTTGTCTATTATACAATATAATCTTCATCCTCTAAACTTATCATTTTCTCCATAGCCATAGATGTTTACCTGAGCTTTAAACTGCTTGTACACAGTAAAAAATAAAATAAAAATTAAAACTTATAATCCAAAAAAATTTAAAGTTCAAGAGAATATATTACTTTAATAATAATAATAATAATAATAAACTTTATTAGGATAATGAATTGGCTCCAAATGACATGAATTAATATATAAGTATAAAGAGCAATGCTACATTTCTCGCCTCTCGATTTCGAGATATACAGAAACACGTTAACGTGATTTAAAACACGTTAACGTGTTTCTGTATATCTCGAAATCGAGAGGCGAGAGGAAAAGCATTATTCTAAGTATAAATAATAAGGAGATTTTTGTAATTTTTGTTAAAATTTAGGAAAATTTTTGTAAATTTAAAAAAAAATTATGACAAGATTTATCAATTAGATTTTCTTTTCTTCTGAAATGTTAAGTTTCTAAAGATTTTTTTTTAAAAGATGAAATGTTAGGTTTAATTGACAAATTTAGTTAATTTTCCAATTAAATTGATAAAAGTTAGTAATAGATAAATCAATCACCACACACAAATTTAGAAGCATTCCAAAACTTATAAAAAAGCCTAAACTATGAAAAATAAAGTGAAAACATTTAATATATTCATTAATATGAATAGTGAAAATACATTATACAGTAGGTTTAATTTCTGAGGTCAATGTATTAATTTAAGTAAATATAAAAGTATTAGTCAAATCATTAGTATAGCAATCCTAATATTCTACCAAATTTTAGACATGACTTATCTCTAATCTCTTGGCTTTTTCCCCCACATGTTTATTTTTGCAATTTCAATGATTTAAATCAAGGGTTTGAATAATTTATGAATTTTGACCCAAATTCATTATTTACTTCATTAGAAATTAGAAATTAAGAAAAAACTTTCTCCCAACATTCTTCCTTTCATAAAAGTCATGACAATTAATCAATCCAATAGTGAACAAAAGAGATTTTCCAAGATTCCCATCTCAATATATTAGAGGTTGTTTATTTTTAATTTAAATTAATTAAAAATTGTAAAATTTTGCTAAATATTAAAAAAATTTAATTTATTAAACTATGTAAATTATGCATTTTAAATAAAATTATTATATTTTCCATTCTAGGTTTATTTTAATTTTTACAACTCAAAATATGTAATTTTCTTTTATTTATATTTTTTATCCTTTAAATTGATATTTCATTAAATATATTGAGTTGATTATAAGTAAAATGATACTATCTCTATTTTTTCATTTTTTTTATATTTCAATAATATGTCCTATATGCCTCTTTCTTTGGTTTAATTTTATGGATTGAATTAGGTAGATTAAAGTATGTTTAGGTTAGTTATAAAATATGAATAGTGTACTTAAATTATATATAAATAATAATAAAAAAACTGAAAACTTACTACATTTTTATATGTAAATAATTAAAAAATACATAATAAAATGAAAATATAAAGAAATGAAAAAAAATAGAGGTAGTAGTATTTTTTTATAGTGTAATTATTTTTTTAGTATCCATGTACAAATTTAAAATGGATACCCATAGTATTTTTCTTATTAAAATATTATTCTTATACGTCTTCAGTTTTTATTATTATTTAATTATCGTCCAACAAACTAACAGATTCTAATTAATCTGAAGTGGTGGAAGACGTAAGAAATGGCTGTATTAGCGTAATATTTTTCATGTAAAGTCTACTGTAACATAAGTTAACAATTAATAACCTTTCGTCACGGCTTGAAGGCGAATTATTTTATTTATTAAACAATTAAAAAAAATGCATTTTCCCCCTTTCACTAAGAGCTAGTTTGAAATCAAAGTTAATATAATGCAAATTAGTTGAAAGATTATACATAGAGTGAAATCAAAGTTACATTCTATTAAATTTTCTCTCCAAAATTATAAAAAATGTGTTATAATCGGAAAATTATTAATTGTGATCGGCAACAATAATTACGATACACAGAGTAATAAATAAGAAACATAAACGAGTATATATTATTTAAAAAAAAACTGTAAAACTAGTAACATAACATAATATATATGTGTATTAACATAAAATATTTCTCATCTCCATTGCAATTTGCAAATCAAAAGAAGAGGAATAAGAGAGGAAAAAAAAAAGAGAGAGAAAAAGAAAATCTAAAGAAAATAAAGTACCAATAAATGAAAGTAAATGCATTTCCACTGCCAAAGGGGATAAGTTTTGGTGAAAGGTCAGGGGTATATCATACATCATAAGGCCCCTCCATTCACATTTTCATTATAAAACTCTCATTTTCTCTGTCTATAATCCCCTTCTCTCTACTCTCTTTCTCTCTCTCTAAAACCAGACATAATATGTAATAATAATAATAAAAAAACTATGCTTCTTTCTTCTATTGTAATAACGTTATAAAGCTGTATCTCACCTCATCTCCTTCCTTTCTCCTTCTTCATGGTTTCTTGGGTTTGAGTGCTTTTTTTATCTTTTTCTTAATTTTTTTTGTTTTACTTTTTAGCCCCCACCACCACCGCCCACTCCTCACAGTCACCAAGAAATAAGAATAATACTACAGAATATAGAATACTTCCAATCTTCTGGTTCTTGTTTTTCATCATCTGTTTACAAATCTATCAACTACCCTTTTGAAAAGATTGGATTTTGATTTCTGGGTATATCTCTGATTTTCATCTTTCTAATCTATCTATCCCCAAACTTAGGAATTTGTATAAATAAAGAGAAAGGAAAGAGAAGAAAAGTAAATAAAAGTTTTCCTGGAATTTCTCTTGCTAGGGAAAGAGAAAGAAAGAGGTAATTATTGTTTTGGTTTTTGGAGGTTTTTTTTTTTTTATTGCTGTTGTCTTAATTGGAAGTTTTGCTTGGAAGTTTGAAACTTTCTTTCTGTTACTGAATTTTATGTTTTTGTTCTGGCTTTTCCTATTTTCTTCTTGTTCTTCTTCTCTATGTTTACTGGATCTCTCAAGTCTCAACTTTGGATTCTGGTATTTGTATGTATGGGTTTTAAGGTTAGACCATGAAATTTTGTGTCCAATTTAGATCCAAGCTGCAGCTCCACTTGTATTTTCTGTTCTGAACAGTTTAATTTCTAGGAAAGTCGATTATTTTCCTGCAAAGTTTGTACTTTTTGTCATAAACAGTGAGATCTGAGTCGTGTAGTTAATGATTCTGTTAAGATTTCCAGATTCACTGAATTTTCTTCTATCTATTGTCAGGCTTTAATTATCAAAGTGGGCTAATTTAATCGTCCATTAGTAAATCTGTCTCTCTCATCATTTGAGAATTATATTTATTTTGATATGTTGGAAATAGGATTTTTTCCCCCTTTCTGTTTTTGCTTAGGATTTGAGTTGAGTTTCATTAAAACATTTGCTTTGGAATTGCTTTGCTTCCTTCAAAATTTGCAGTAAATGATCAGATTTTCGAGATTTTTGCAATCTAAATATGGAAATTTATGATGATAATACATATGGGTTTTGATATTGATTAACTTTTGTTGTTCTATCCAGGCTGAGAAGTACTGAGAGAGTAAATTTGAGGCTTCAGAGCGATAGAGATTCCTGCAAATTGAAAAGATGATGATGTTTGAAGAGATGGGATTTTGTGGTGACATGGATTTCTTCTCTGCTCCTTTTGGAGAAGAGGTGCCTGCTCCTCAAGCAGAACCTGAACCTACTGTGGAAGATGATTATAGTGATGAGGAGATTGATGTGGATGAGCTCGAACGTAGGATGTGGCGCGATAAGATGCGCCTGAAAAGGCTGAAAGAACAAAGCAAGAGTAAGGAAGGTATTGATATGGCTAAGCAGAGACAATCCCAGGAACAAGCTCGAAGGAAGAAGATGTCGCGAGCACAAGACGGGATCTTGAAATACATGTTGAAGATGATGGAAGTCTGTAAAGCTCAAGGCTTTGTTTATGGGATTATCCCTGAGAAGGGAAAACCGGTGACCGGAGCATCTGATAATCTTCGGGAGTGGTGGAAAGATAAAGTAAGATTTGATCGAAATGGGCCAGCGGCCATCGCTAAGTACCTAGCGGATAATTCTATCCCTGGCAAGAACGAGGGTTGTAATTCGATTGGTCCAACCCCACATACTTTGCAGGAGCTTCAGGATACAACTTTAGGTTCACTCTTGTCAGCTCTGATGCAGCACTGTGATCCTCCTCAGAGGCGATTTCCATTGGAGAAAGGTGTTCCTCCACCATGGTGGCCTAATGGAAATGAAGAGTGGTGGCCCCAACTGGGCTTACCGAAGGACCAAGGTCCTCCGCCTTATAAGAAGCCTCATGACTTGAAGAAAGCATGGAAGGTTGGTGTTCTTACTGCAGTAATCAAGCATATGTCACCTGATATTGCCAAGATTCGCAAGCTTGTGAGGCAATCTAAGTGTTTACAGGACAAAATGACTGCCAAAGAGAGTGCTACTTGGCTTGCAATTATAAACCAAGAAGAGGCGTTGGCCCGAGAGCTTTACCCTGATTCTTGCCTGCCTTTATCATCTGGTGGTGGGAGTGGTTCATTGGTTATTCATGACTGTAGTGAATATGATGTTGAAGGGGTCGAAGATGAACCAAGCTTCGACGTTCAAGAATGCAAACCAGATAATCTGAATTCTGGCAATTTAGGAATGAGGGAAAGGCTTCCGATGAGACAACCTCCACAACCCGGTTATCCGATCAAAGGGGAAATTATGACTAATGTTGATTTTATGAGAAAGAGGAAACCTTCAAGTGATATAAACATGATTGTGGATCAAAAGATATATACTTGTGAGTTTGTTCAATGCCCTTACAGTCAACTTCGACTCGGATTCCATGACAGAGCTTCTAGGGATAATCATCAGTTAAATTGCCCTTTTAGAAGCTCTTTGGATTTTGGAGGGTCAAATTTCCATGTCAATGAAGTCAAGCCTGTAATCTTTCCTTCATCAAAGCCATCCCCTTTAATGGTGAATCAAGCTCCACAGCCACCACCTTTCGATCTAACTGGAGTTCCAGAAGACGGGCAGAAGATGATCAGTGAGCTCATGTCGATCTACGACACAAACATTCAAGGAAACAAGAACACAAATCCGGTCAACAATGGAGGAGTCACCGTCAATGAAAGTCACAATCTTTTCCAGCAGAAAATCCACCATCATCAACCGGACAACAATTTCTTAAACATGTTCGACGATGCCCCACATATCCAGAACAACAACCATCAAATGTTCACTCAAGACACTACGCAATTCGACAGGTTTAAAGCTTTGAATTCCCCATTCGATGCCAACCATCACCAGCACCACCACTCCGCCACCACCGCAGCAGCAGCAGCCACCGCGACAACAGCCAGCACTAACAGCTTCAAGTTTGGATCTCCATTCGACCTGGCTTCATTCGACTACAAAGAGGACTTCCAAGGATTGGTAATGGATTCTCTTCCAAAACAGCAAGATGTTTCAATCTGGTTCCAGTAAAAAAGCAATCAAAATCACTCATATATGGGAGTGATGAACCTATCTTTTTAATCTTTTTTTAGGCATTTCCAAAAACTAAGGACTGTTCTATCAAGTTTATTGTATTTCTTTCTTTCCCTTTTTTAGGACTAGAAACCCTTTTAGATAGAAGCAAGTTTAAGGCATAAAAATGGGCTAATAAGGGGTATTATTAGGTAAGTCCTATAATTTGCCTAATTGCTGTTTATTATTGTCATATTATATTTATCGCAATACATATAGCATAAGACTACTGTGAAATAAATAAGTAATTAGTGTTGTAATTTGGTTCTGTAAGGTTAAAAAATGTTTGTCATGTAATGAGTACATTTTGATGGTTTTAAGTGAATGGAAAGTTATTGTCTTTTTGTGAAACTTTTGGGAGTCTTATTAGCTTAGCCACGTGGGTCTTAAGACCCACAAGGTGTGTATTTTGTTAGGTTTGGAGATGCCAATTTGACTAGCACTTGTTCTTTGTTGTATAATGGTATGTTTGGTATTATAGCTCATTATTACTACTACTTTTTTTTTTTTTTCTAAGTAAAATTTTTGCCTTTTGGATAAATTAGCTTTTAAGATGCTTTTTAATATAATATTTGTAAAATCAAACTTGCTTTTTTTCTTTCTAGAAGTATTCTTTTTTCACATGAATTTTGTCACATGTTTTACTATGATATTAGTTTTATTTTCCTTTTTAAAAAGAAAAATATTAAAAAAATTTATTATCCTTTTTTTTTATTATTATTGTTCTTTTAAATACTAATTTAAAAATATTTTAAATAATAATAATTTTCTAGTGGGTAGAGTAGAAAAAAAAATTAGCTCATAAATAACAAAATATGAAGAAAAAATATGTTGGGATGAATGGAGTAATTGTTATTTTTTATATATTTGAATTTTGTTAATCTTTTATTATTTTACTATAAATGGTAAATATGAAAATAATAATAATAATAATTGTAAAGGGAAAATTATTTAAAACTTATAATAGTATCTCTAATGTAATATTTTTAATTAGATATATAATGAAAAGTCTGATGGGTGTTATAGACAAATATTTATAAGTAGATATTTAATTTAAAATTTTGATTTTTAATGTAACATTTTTCATTTTGTATTTTTTTATAATTATATTTTAATGTGGAACCAATTATAATACATTATAAATCTAGACATTATCTAGAAAACCGTCTAAAAATAAAAAGTGAACTAGACATTATCTACTCTAAGTCAGCTTGACATCCTAAATACATAATAGCATTGGATAAGTTTTTTTTTTTTTCTCTTTTCTATATTTTTCTACGTCTCAAATAAACAGCCGTTGCATTGGAGATGCTCTAAGGATATATATGGTATAAGGACATCAGACAGCGTTTTTATTTTGTTTGTTGTTTTAGAGTTGTTATTTTGTTTAATTTACTTTAAAAAGAGAGATTAACATTCCTTAATTGCTTTTATGCATGAGATATTCTTATAATCAGGGTCAAATTATAAGAGGAAAAAAGTTTAATTATTCTCTATTATTGAGAATATTTTTACTATTTCCCTAAAAAGTTTTTCTTTTTAATTGAAAAGCGAAAGGGTTTATTGGAAGATATTTTAACATCACGTTGTTTAGGACCAACTTTATTCTTATTAGTTAAATTATTTATTATGCATATATCTTCAAAATTTTCTATTTATGAAAAGGCAATAATAGGGTAGTTTGATTTCTCATTCTAGATGGGATTTGTTTGAATTAAAGGGTCATTTAGGTAAAAATTAGTTTTGATTTCATAGTTTTAGTAAAGCAGTTATTCAAACAACTAATTTAATCGAATGTTGCAGTTTGTAATAATAAGAAAATTGGGTATGATTTGGTTAGTTATTGTTTACGAGAAAAATTTTTTATTGCACAATTTGAGAAATTATTTCTTAATAATCCAATAAATTAATTAATAGTTTAGTATATTTAGTGTTAAACACCCACCAACCTTGCTCAGCCCCATACGGTGGACCGATCAGATAGTGACGGTGGTGGTGGTGGTGATGGGTTGCGTTCAAGATTCAAGAGAGGCGGCTGTTCTTGGAAGCATTTAGGATATTATTTTTTATTTTTTTCGTAATGTTTTTTTGCGTCCAGTTGTCGACAACACTTGGCGTGTTAGACTCAAAAGTTTGGAACTTATCACTTCAATCTTATATGTGTGTGTGTGGGTCCCCCCTTTTTTGTTGAAACTACACGTCGCTTTTAGAAATGGATTTTAGCGTTGACACATTTCCTTCCCTCTATTTACTTTCTTGGCCGTTGGATCACCGCATCATCAATATCATCATTATCATTGATTCATAATCATATTATACTATTTTTTACTTAGACGAGATTACCCTTTCTTTCTTTTAATAATTCCTTTTTACATTTTTCTAACCATTTTATTGTTAAAACTCTACTTTCCCTACTACTGCTACATCCGTCTCTAATGTATTGAGATTTTAAAGTTTTTTAATGTTTTAAAATAAGTAAAAATTTTTAATATTTTTTATTAAATTAGAATAATTATATTCTTTATTTTGTAGTGAATATAATTTGTTTTTAGTACATATGAAGTTCACTTTTTATATTAGGTGGATGTGAATTATTATTTTTTAAGGTAGAATAAGAAAAAAATTATATAAAAAAAATAAAAAATAAATAGTAAAAGTCTTAATTAAAAAGGAACAAAAAACGATGTATTAAGGAGCCTAGAGTGCAAGGCCACACCAAAAATAAAAAATGCTAAAGTTCCATATAAACGGGCCCATCAAATTTTAAAATTAAAAAAAAAACCTCAAAATACAGATAATGGTTGTGATTCACGGCCATCAAACTATACCTGACCAGAAAAACAAATCACAAATCAAAATTGCCTATGAATAATCTATCATTGATGGCCGATTTCGCATACTAGTTTTTCTTGTTTGTTTGTAAAAAATTGTGGATAAAAATCTTGAGTCCCTCTCATTTAGTTTCGATGCTCCATCAAGATAAAAATCCTGGTTCCGGCTCTAAAAGGAACAAAGGTTGTATAAAATTCATACACATTTGCAAGTATTCAAATCCGAGAATCCAATGTTTTTCAAACTCTAGCTATTTTTTCTTCCATATTTTCCTTTAATAAGAAAAAAAAATTCAAAGGAGTTGATAAAATATGAAATTATTTATTTTAGTTTATTCTTAACGTGCGATGTTGTAGCATGGTGTAATGTCGAAGAAGGTTCAAAGTGATTCTGGGCAACTAACGGAATTAGGAAATGTTGTTTTAAAAGTCATATGGCGATTCTCATACAGAAGATTTTTTTGTCAAATCTCTTTTCGACACATTTTGATGGTGGTGAAATATGAAGTGATTTGATCTTACTAAATTTTTGTCCTTTTTAAATCTAACTAACCTATTGGCGCAACGGTAAAATTATTAGCCTATAATCAAAACGTCACAAATTCGAGTTGTAAAATTTGTCTTTTATAGTAAATAGTGTCTCTTTGCTGAACCCTGCGTAAATGGAGGGACGGACGTTCAGTTGTAAGTCATTATTCATAAATATTTATTTTATAGACTTTTCTCCTTATTAAAAATTGCTCTGCTTATGTTGTTTCTGACACCACACCGCACTTAGATGGAAGACTGTTAACTACTTTCTTATCTCATTTTTATTGTACTGTGAATACTATTTAATCGTACATAAAAAATGTCAACCCTAATAAGCATTTCTTGCTCCTTGGAGCCACTAGTTTGCTTGCATTGGGTGAAGTATTAAGAAATTGAACAGTTTATCACATGGTCGAAGTAAATGAAGATCCTTATTCATGTTAATATAGTACCGTATATTTGTATTTGTAGTCATTTTTCTAAATAAGTTGGCCAGTGGGTTGATAAGCAAGCTTCGAAATTTTAAAGATAATTGGTTATATAAATAAAATGAGTATGTTCTCGGCCGGATTGTTTTCGATCATGTAATGTCTTATTTAAAATGCACATAATAGAATAAAAAAATTAACTATTTGAATAACTGTTACTTATTTTTAGTAGCTGTTTGCAAAATACTACTTGCTCCGTTTGATTTATCTATTTAGAAAAAATTTCAAATTTAACATTCAAAAAAACTTTCATGTAAGAAAAATAGAAATAAGTAAAATAAAATTAACACATTAACCAATCACAAATTTAAATTGATTTATTCATTAACTCTACTATAAAGATATTAAGGACTATGGCTTGTCTTAAAAAAATATTTTCTTTTTCTCTATAGAAATTAAACGAAGATAGTAAAAGGTAAAAATTAAAAACTATAGTTCAACTTTTTATAAAACGTTTCTTAAACAACTAAAAATTACTTTAAAATAATTTTATCACATTCTAAAAATAAGTAGTTTTATCATTTAATTGCTCAAAATGCATAACATTAGAATATACTAAAAATATTGTAAACAAGAATCTCTCAAAAAAAAAAAAAGGTTATACAATTAATATAAATAAAAAAAATGAAAATAATTTTTTAAATTTTATTATCCAAGATAAATTTATTTAAAAAAGGACAGTCCCTCACATGGATCTATTTTTGACTTTTCCACAATGTTGACATCATGTGAACAGTCCAAATATAAAAAAATGTTAACCATAGAATAGTATTTAAGGTATTTGTCCATTGGAGTGATAGGTGTGTCTCATTTCAAGCATGTACAACAGTTATTTGACTAGTCCTATGTTATTTATTACCATTTTCACTATTATACTCATATAAAATTATTATCTAATATAGTATATCAAAAAATAATTCAGTAATAATTTACATATATTGTCTATATAATAATTTTGAATTCAAAATATCTTCCTTAATGTTCTCTAATATTAGATTTTAATTGAATTTTGAAGGTGCTGCAAGTTAAATAATAACAATAAACTTTAGTTTCAAACAAATTGGAGTCGGTTGTATGGATCCTCCAACAATTAGCTTTTCCAAACATAACGAAAATAGTCATACAAGCCTTAGTTACCCTTAACGACATAGATTTTACGTCTCCATTTATATTTGTTATGAATCAAATCCGTATCGGTATTCAAGAGTCGTAAATTTCTAGACATTACCTCCTTCTAAATAGTCTTAGATCTTTCTCAATCCATCTTGGCCCTTCGACTATCAAGTTCTCATACTTATGAACTGCCGCATGAAGAGTCTTTAGTAATATATATATATAACCAAATATACAAGTGAAATTGTTTAGTGAATGCAAACAATTTTGTAATGAAAAAGAATTAGTTGCTTCTTACACAAAATTGAAAAAAAAAAACTGAATTACACATAATTAAATTTATTTGTATCCTGTCCAATTAAAAAAGCATAAAGTTTTTTTTTTATTAACATAGATACACGCACCCAGTTAGCTTATTAGTAGATTAGTGTAGTTGTCACCACTTAAACCCAGGACCTCAGCTCAGGATGGGGCGAGCCTTACGGCTGCGCGGCCACTAATGGTTACAAAGTATAGAGGGTTGAAACGCACATTTTTTTTATTATTTTTCTCTTGAAATAAAAGGCATTTTTCTTCCCAAAACTAGAAAAATGGATAGCTTTTGTTCATCAAAAGTAATTTTGCTAGTGTCTTCACCCACTTCATTTTTTTTTTTTAACAGAGGAGTCTTCACCCACTTCAAAGTCTATTAACTTTTATGACAACTTTAGTATTTTAATGAAACAATACTAAATAATTATAATATTTAATTATTTATTCTAGTATTTAATATTTTAGCAATTACAATTTTAAATATTATGTCATGAAACATTTTTTTTTTCTTTTTGACAAGATATGTCATGTAACATTAACTCTTAATTATGTAAAATATGCACCTAGATTAGAGTTTGACTGCACAATTCTCTAAAATGATTCGTCTAACTACTTTCGTTATGTATTTAGGTCCAAATCTATTAATTTAAAATAATTAATCTAAATTAATTAAGTAATTAAATGATCTAACTCATATATCATATTAAATTTTAATTAATATTCAACGTGAGATCTTACAAAATTAATCGATTTATAATCATAAAATGGTTGTTTTCAACTTTTTTTTCCCCAATAAATTATCTTAAATGGTACATTTATTTACAGGCAGATATTTTCTAAAGCTTGTGAATTATTAATTACTTGCATTACTTTTGATATAAAATATCTGATTTTTGTATTTTTGCGGGCAGCCGCATAAGTTCACGTTATGCTCGGCTTTGGTTTGCGTATTGCAGAAAATTCAGTTCCAAATTCCCAAATAAAAAAAAAAAAAAAAAAGACATCAGATTTATTTTAATTTTCAATTGAATTTTCCTATTCAATCAATTAAAACAATAATCTAATATATATTCTATATTATTAGCAAATTATTATAAGTAAATTTAAATTTGTCAACCACATTATCAACATATATTTTTGGTATAGAATAGGGTTACTCTTAATATATAACATATATTATTACTTTGCCGGTTAATTTATAAATATTATAAAGCAATATTTTTTTGAACTTAAAAATGTCTTTTTTATAATTTTTTTTTTAAAAAATTACTATTTGCATTCTTAAAAATAGATAATTTTACTATTAATCATTCTTTTTTTTCTATAATTTCCTTTCTATTATACCCTAAAATTCACAGCTCGAACTTTATATATATTAAAAACAAATTACATCCATAAAAGACATTTTTGTCTAATTTATACTAAAAATATCAAAAGTCTGTATTATTTTGAAACACCAACTTACCCTAAAGTATCTGTTTTTTAAAAACGGAAGTATTATTGAGTTTAACTAAGAGTATACTAATATTATATAATTATTTCAATTTTCAAAATTTTTGTCCATATGAGATATCTCATATGTAAATAAGTTAAAAATTCTCTCTTTTCTTTATGACATAAAAAACATTGTCTCATTTCTTGCAAGAAAAACAAATCCTGTCATTCTGGAATTTATACCACAAAAATTCTAGGACTC